>JAQZBX010014282.1:0-38820 GCA_029593785.1 Cabassous unicinctus
CTTTTTTTTTTTTTAAAGAATCTTTAGACTTTTTTCAAATATTTTTTAAAATTTAGAATGTTTTCATTATTCCAAAAGGAAAAATCCCATACCCTCTTATCCCCCTATTGTTGTCCCTTAGAATTGAAATAATGTCTTCTTACCATTGCTGCAAAATATTACAATATTACTATTAAGTATCATCCATAAGTTACATTAATTGTAATTTTCCCATTTATCACCATATTTGAAGCACTTTGTAAAAGAGCATTCTTATATTTATACTATTAAGCACAATCTTTATCTACCACCGAAATCACTATGTTAATGCATTACTTAGATTATTCTCTGATTTCCATTCAATTGACATTTTTACATACACAGACTAGTCCTTTCGGCGACAATCACATTTATAAATCAGCATTGTTAGTTATATTCACTATAAAGTCTTATTATCAACTCTGTTCATTTACACACTTTAAAAATTAACCTTATTAATAATGCTACACACATTAAGCATCAGCTTCCATTCTCAACCCGCATTCTATTTCCTAGTAACCTATACCTCTATGAGTTTATTCATCGTATTTAGTTCATATTAGTGAGACCATACAATATTTGTCCTTTTGTGTCTGGCTTATTTCACTCAACATAATATCCTCTAGATTCATACATGTTGTCATACGCATCCTGATTTCATTTCTTACAGTGGAATAGTATTCTATTGTATGTATATATCAAATTTTGTATATGCATTCATTGGTTCCATATTTAGCAATTGTGAATAATGCTGCCATGGTAATCAGTATGAAAACGTCAGTTCGCATCCAGGCTTTCGCTTTTTCTGAATATATTCCTTGTAATGGTATTCCTGGATCATATGGCAGTTATGGCAGTTCTATATTCAGCCTCTTGAGATACTGCCAAACTGTCTTCCACAGAGGCTGCACCATTCTACATTCCCACCAACAATAAAGGAGTTTTCCTGTCTCTTCACATCCTATCCAGTGCTTGTATTTTTCTGCCTTTTAAATAATGTCCATTCTATAAGATGTGAAATGGCCTCATTGTAGTTTTGATCTGCATTTCTCTAATAGCTAGTGACGTTGAGCATTTTTTCATGTGCTTTTTGACCATTTATATTTCCTCTTTAGAGAAATGTGTGTTCAAGCCTTTTGCCCATTTTAAAATTGGGTTTCTTGTCTTTTTGTCATTGAGTTATATGATCTCTTTATTAACATGGATATAAAATGTTTATTGGTTATGTGATTTCCAAATATTTTGTCCCATTGAGTAGGTTGCCTTTTTTACTTTCTTGACAGAGTCTTTTGAAGAACAAAAGTGTTTAATTTGGAGAAGGTCCCATTTATCTAGTTTTTTCTTTCATTGCTCATGCTTTGGGTATAATTTTAAGAAACTACCGCCTACCACAAGATCTGGAAGATATTTTCCTACATTTTCTTTTAGGAATTTTATGATTCTAGCTTTTATATTTAGGTCCTTGATACATTTTGAGTTAATTTTTGTATAAGGTGTGAGATAGGGCTCCTTTTTCTTTCTTTTGTATATGGAATCCATTTCTTCCAGCACCATTTGTTGAAGAGACTGTTCTGTCCCAGCTGAGTGGACTTGGCAGCCTTGTCAGAAATCAATTGACCATAGACATGAGGGTCTATTTCTGAACTCTGAATTCAATTCCATTGATCAGTATTCCTATGTTTATGCCAGTATCGTGCTGTTTTGACCACTGTAGCTTTTTAATAAGCCTTAAAATCAAGAAGTATGAGTCTTCTGACTTCATTTTTCTTTTTCAGGATGTTTTTGGCTGTTTGGGATGCCTTCTCATCCAAAGAAATTTGATAATTGGCTTTTCCATTTCTGCAAAATTGGCTCCTTTCCTAGTCTCAGGGCACTTCAGGTGCCAGATCAGCAGCTCTGAGGGGTCTGAGCTCCTGGTCACACAATGCCTTCCTCAGGGAGGGATTGCTGTTCATGTCCTTTTTTAAAAAAATATATTTTTTATTGAAGTATGTCATTCATACATGAACACGCATAAACAGTAAGTGTATAGTAAAGATTGTGAACTTACAAAATAAACATACATAACATCATACAGGGTTCTCATACATCACTCCTCCACCAACACTTTGCATTGTTGTGAAACATTTGTTACAAACTATGCAAGAGTATCATCAAAATATTACTACTAACTGTAGTCCCTGTCTTACATTTGATGTATTTTTCCCCTTACCTATCCTATTTTTTAAAAATATTTTTATTACAGAGGTTGTGAACTTGCAAAACAATCATACACATGTGTAGAATTCCCATACAGCACCCCTTCACCAACACACCACACCATGGTGGAACATTTGTTACAGATTATGAGATAATATCATCAGACTATTACCACCAACCGTGTCCATAGCGTACATTTGCAACACTTTTTCCATACACCTCCATTATGAACACAGTATATCTTTGGCATTGATGCAAGAATATTATAGTATTGCTATTAACCACAGTCTTGGTCACACCAATTGTAGTTTGCCCATGCTTCTCCACATCCCACCACCCTGCAATAATGATGTTCATCTGCTCTAGTTCACAGAAGGGCACTCTTGCATTTATACCATCAACCGTAATTCTCATCCACCTCTGGGTTCACTGTGTTATTCAGTCCCTAGATAATTCTTTAGCTTTCTTTCAATTGACATTTACTTCCCCAGACTACCCTTTTCAGCCACAATCCCATTTATGAACGAGCTGCTACTCACTATAATGTGTTACCATCAACTATATCCATTTCCATACATTTACAGTCAAGTTAATTAAAACTTCTACATACATTAAGCATCAGTAGTTCTTCTCAACCTTACTCTTATTTCCTAATAACCTATACTCTAGGTTTTAACTCCATGTGTTTATTCTTCGTATTTAGTTCATATTAATGCAACCATGCAATATTTGTCCTTTTGTGTCTGGCTTACTTCACTTAGTATAATGTCTTCAAGATTCATCCATGTTATCATATGTGTCCCAATTTCATTTCTTCTTACTGCAGCATAGTATTCCATCGTATGTATATGCCACATTTTGTTTATCCATTCATTGGTTCATGGACACTTGGGTTGTTTCCATCTTTTGGCAATTATGAATAACGCCACTGTGAACATTGGTGTGAGATGTCTGTATGTGTCATAGTTTTTAGTTCTTCTGGATATATTCCTAGTAGAGGAATTTCTGGATCATATGGCAGTTCCATATTTAGCTTCCTGTGGAACCGCCCAATTGTCTTCCACAGAGGCTACACCATTTTACAATCCTACCAACAGTGAAGGAGTGTTCCTATTTCACCACATCTTCTCCAACACTTATTGTTGTCTGTTTTTTTAATAATGGCCATTCTATGCGGTGTTAGATGATATCTCATTTTTGTTTTGATTTGCATTTCCCTAATAGCTAGTAATATGGAACATTTTTTCATGTGCTTTTTGGCCATTTGTATGTCCTCTTTGGAAAAATGTCTATTTAAATCTTTTGCCCATTTTTTAACTGGATTGCTTGTTCTTTTGTTGTTGAGTTGTATGATCTGTTTATATAGAATGGAAGGCAAACCCTTATCGGATATGTATTTTCCAAATATTTTCTCCTATTGAGTGGGCTGCCTTTTCACCTTCTTGATGAAGTCTTTTGAATCACAGAAGTGTTTAACTTTGAGGAGGTCCCATTTATCCATGTTTTCTTTTGTTGCTCATGCTTTTGGTATAAGGTTTAAGAATCCACCACCCTCCACCAGGTCTTGAAGATGTTTCCCTACGTTTTCTTCTAGGAGCTTTATGGTATTTGCTTTTATATTTAGGTCTTTGATCCATTTTGAGTTAAGTTTTGTATAAGGTGTGTGAGAGGGGTCTTCTTTCTTTCTTTTGGGTATGGATATCCAGTTCTCCCAGCACCATCTGTTGAATTGACTGTTCTGTTGCAACTGGGTCAGTTTGACAGGCTTGTGAAAAATAACTTGGCCATAGATGTGAGGGTCTGTTTATGAACCATCAATTCGGTTCCATTGGTCTGTGTGTCTATCTTTATGCCAATACCATGCTGTTTTTACCACTATAGCTAGGTAATATGATTTAAAGTCTGGAAGTGAGAGTCCTCCAACTTTGCTTTTCTTTTTTAAGATGCTTCTGGCTATTTGGGGCCTCTTATCCTTCCAGATAAATTTGATGATTGTGTTTTCCATTTGTTTAAAAAATGCTGGTGGAATTTTTATTTGGATTGCATTGAATCTGTATATCAGTTTGGGTAGAATTGACATCTTAATGATATTTAGTCTTCCAATCCATGAGCATGGAATATTCTATCAATTATTTAGGTCTTTTTTTAATTTCTTTTAGCAATGCATTATAGTTTTCTGAATACAAGTACTTTACATCCTCAGTTAAGATTATTCCTAAATATTTGATTCTTTTAGTTGATACTGTAACTGGAATTTTTTTCCTGACTTCCTCCTCAGATTGTACATTACCAGTATATAAAAGCACCACTGATTTTTGCATATTGATCTTGTATTCTGACACTCTACTGAAATTGTTTATTAGCGCTAGCAGCTTTGTTGTAGATTTTTCGGGACTTTCTAGTTATAGGATCATATTATCTGTGAATAGTGAAAGTTTTACTTCTTCCTTTCTGATTTGGATGCCTTTTATTTCTTTTTCTTGCCTGATTGCTCTAGCTAGAACCTCTAGCACTATATTGAACAACAGTGGTGACAGTGGGCATCCTTGTCTTGTCCCTGATCTTAACAGGAAAGCTTTTAGTCTTTCATCATTGAGAACAATGTTAGCTGTGGGTTTTTCATATATGGCCTTTATCATGTTGGGAAAGTTTGATTCAATTCCTATCTTTTGTAGTATTTTTGTCAAGAAAGGATGCTGTATTTTGTCAAATACCTTTTCTGCATCAATTGACAAGATCATGTGATTTTTCTTCTTTGATTTATTAATGTGGTATATTATGCTGATTGATTTTCTTGTGTTGAACCACCCTTGCATGCCTGGTATAAAACCCACTTGATCATGATGAATACTTCTTTTAATGTGTTGTTGGATTCGATTACCAAGTATTTTATTGAGGATTTTTGCATCTGTATTCATTAGAGAAATAGGTCTGTAATTTTCTTTTTTCATAATATCTTTATCTGACTTTAGTATTAGGGTGATATTGGCTTCGTAGAATGAGTTTGGTAGTGTTCCTTCTTGTTTAATATTTTGGAAGAGCTTGAGTAAGATTGGTATTAAATATTCTCTGAATGCTTGGTAGAACTTACCTGTGAAACTGTCTGGTCCTGGGCTTTTCATTTTGAGGAGCTGTTTGATGACTGTTTCAATCTTTTTACTTGTGATCAGCTTGTTGAGGTCTTCTATTTCTTCTTGGGTCAGTGTAGGTTCTTTGTATATTCCTAGGAATTTTTCCATTTCGTCTACATTGTCTCATTTTTTGGCATAAAGTTCATAGTATCCTCTTATGATCTGTCTTATTTCTGTGGGATCACTAGTAATGTTCTCATTTTCATTTTTTATTTCATTTATTTGCATCTTCTCTCTCTCTTTCTTAGTCTAGCTAAGGGTTTGTCAATTTTTTTAATCTTCTTGAAGAACCAACTTTTGGTTTTGTTAATTTTCTATTATTTTTTTGTTCTCAATTTAATTTATTTCTGCTCTGATCTTTGTTATTTCATTCCTTCTACTTGCTTTGGGATTAGTTTGCTGTTCTTTTTCTAGTTTCTCCAGCTGTGTAGTTAGGTCATTGATTTTAAGTTTTATTTCTTTTTTAATGTAAGCATTGATGGCTATAACTTTTCCTCTTAACACTGTGTTCACAGTGTTAAGAGGTTCTGATATGTTGTATTCTCATTTTCATTCATTTTGAGATATTTATTGATTTCTCTTGAAATTTCTTCTTTGACCCACTGATTATTTAAGAGTGTTTTGTTTATTCACCACATATATGTGAATTTTCCCTTTTTCTGCTGCTTGTTGATTTCCAACTTTTTTCCATTATGATCAGAGAAAGTGTTTCTATAAGGTTTAGTCCATTTATTATATTATTCAAGCTCTCTGTTTCTTTATTGTTCCTCTGCCCAGTTGTTCTATCCAGTGCTGAGAGTGGTGTATTGAAGTCTCCAACTATTATTGTAGAGATGTCTTGTCCTTTTATTAACACAATAGGGTAGGCATCCAACAGTTCAGTCCATGCAGGCCGAAAGTGTCTGCCATTACCTGGAAAAGCTAAGGAAACACCAGCCCCTTCCTTTCCTATTCGGGGGTGAGGGTGGATCCACATGTACACACCAGTCCAGGCTATGTGAGCCAAAAGCACCTGCAGTTACCGAGAGATGCTGGGCAAACACAGTCCATCTCTTGTCCTATTAGGGATGGGGATGGAGCCACAGGTAACCAACGATGGGGTTTGTGCAGGCCAAAAGCACTTGCAGTTGCCCTGAGACACTGAGGGAACACCAGCCCCCTCCTAACCTATGGGGGTACAGAGGTGGAGATGGACTTGAAGGCACTCAACAAACCAGTTCATGTGGGCTGAAAATTCCCTCCGTTGCCTGGAGAGGCCAAGGATACCTAGCACCTCTCCTATTCTATTTGGGTGCAGGGATGCAGCCCCAGGTGACCGACTATTCAGTCTTGTGCCAGCGGAGAGCACTTGCAGTTGCCTGGAGAGCCTGGTGCGTGTCTCACCAGCTTTCTCTCTGCTGGAGGTGGGGCTGGAGCCTAGGCTAGGGTTGCAGTCCGATCTTGGTGGAAAGAAGCCAGTCCCTAACTTCACTGTATTTTCAGTCATCCAGGTTTCCCCTCATGCCAGGGGCAGAGTCAAAATGTCAACTACTGGACTCTTTCCAGCTTGAACAGGCTCAAACCCTAGCTGTTTCTAGGATTATACTTTAGCCAGCCGAGTCCACTAATCAGTAGCTGAGGTCGGTGGACAACTGTCTTTTCCTACACCGTTTATGGGAAATGGAGCTTCTAACTCCAGCCACGGAATAGCTTCTGAGGCAGCTTGCGCTGCTAGAGTAGGATGGGTACCAGCCTCTGTGGCTTGGCTTGCAGTTTCCCAGAGAGGTGGTGCAGGTCCCCCCAGCTTCCTCCCTGCTGGAGGCAGGGCTGGGGTTAGGCTAAACCTGCAATCTAATCAGGATGGAAAGAAGCCGGTCCCTACCAGCACTGTTATTTTCAACCAGCCCTGCTTCCCCTCATGCTGGGGGAGGAGTCAAAGTGGCAGTTACTGGCCTCCTTGTGACCTGAACAGGCTCTAAGTTTAGCTGTTCTTATGATTATACTTTAACCCACTGAATTTACTAATCAGTAGCTGAAGTTGGTGCCACACGTGTCTTCTTCCCCCATTTTTTGGGAAATGGAGGTTCCAACTCCAGCCATGGAATAGCTCCCGAGGCAGCTTGCACCACGGGCACCAACCTCCGCGGCATGGAGGGCTCATTCACGAATCCTTTCTGCAGATGGGCAGTATCCTCCTTCCATACTTTTAAGGATGTTGTATGATACTCTTCTGGTCTCCTGGAGCCCTCAAACAGGTGCTAGATAGCTCTGGGTGATTACTAACTGCCCTGTAGCATGAGCTGACTCCAGGAGCTCCTTACTCTGCCTCTGTCTTGACTTCTCCTCTCATGTCCTTTTATTAACACAATAGGGTAGGGAAATATCACGACGTGCCCAAGGAAATCATGTGGGTGCCAAACATATTCTCTTCTTCTATCATATATCTTTAACAGCACTCCTACTTCCTCCTGATGGTCAGGACCAATGACTCCTGCCAAGATGGGGCCCCTGATTGCTGCCTGTCTGGCCCTAAACACAAAATCAGAAAGAGCTCAGTGGGTAACCGTCCTGAGTGTAGCAAGGAGCTGTGTAAAATGACAGCTTCCCGCCAAACTGAGGTGGATATGACAGACCAGTGAAAGACTTGGACAAATCCAGCTTGGCGAGTAATGAACATTTATTCAGGTGGCTTACATGGGGTCCTTGTCCTTGGTGGCTGGAAGAGAGACAGCATTTTCCAATCTCAATCATCTGTGTGCTCTGCAAAAGGAGAGTTGTCTTTTATAATACATGTCCACATGCATTTGGGGAAGGCACCTGAGGGGTAGCAGAACTTCTAAAGAATGCAGTGTTACAGGATTTACCGGTCAGTCACCAGTTCACAACCTGTTCCCAGGCTTGCCTTTTTAACTACTCAGGAATGCTGCTGCAATTTGGGGAGAGGAAAAGAACTGGAAGGATTGGGGGAGAAAATACAAAGTCATATATGCCACAGCAACTAGAGCAGATAGTTCAATGGCACTATTCTTGGGCTTGAGGCCTTTAATTTTGGAATCAGTTTGTCGGTTTTGTCAGGAAATTAGGTGTGAATTTTGAATCTCATTGTATTAATTTGATAATTGGCATGTTAACATAGTGGATCATGTTCATGATTGTAAAACTATAAATTTCTAAATTTATTACTCATATTTAGAATTTGAGGGAAAAAATAAATGACACCTCTTTACTCCATTCTATAGGGTGGTAAAAACTGGGAAAGTAACAGGCAAAAAGTAGATGAACATTAAGCTTTCTCTTCCTTGCTGATATAGGACATGTGGAGGACAAGGTTTGGGTGTACCTCATTTCACAGCAGATGCACCAGAGAGAAAAATCTGGACATGGAAGATAGTGAGATAAGTTTGATTATGTGAAATAGAGTCATGGGAGTAGCTTTAAGATTATTTTGGATTTTTTTTTTTTAGGAGGTACTGGGGAATGAACCTAGGACCTTGTACATGTGATGTGTTTACTCAACCACTGAGCTACACCTGCTCCACAATTTTGGAAAAATTTTTATCATAAATTTTAGATTCAAAGAAAGTAAACAAATGATAAATAATGCCATATATATCTCTCTCTCCAAGAAATTTGCATGTAGCCAAATTTAGCAATGAATAATATTTGTATGATAATGCTAACAATGAATTAATTTAACTAGAATTATGATATATTTATGTTAGAATTATAAGATTTGGTAGCTATACTGTGGGAATGCCTCAGAGAAGCCAGTATGTTAAGTATTAATTCTTGGAGATATGTACAAAAATAGTTCATCTATTTTGAAACTATAATGTCTGGGAAGTATAGCATCAATGTGGAGAATCAGTTCAGGCTCCTGTTTGCAGGAGCTTGGCTGCATTATTCAGTATTTTAAACTAAGAATACTTTATTTTGAGCCCACACCTTATTGGGAAATTGGGGGGCTTAAGTCTAAGGCTGGGTACCTGAATTATTAAAGTGTAGGCATAATCCCTGGGATAACCTTTCTTAACAATGTGTGTTTTCTTTCTTTACCAGAGATTGATTTGGATGTGAACTGAATGAGGCAGTGGCAGTTTCTTCATTATTCTGCACAGATATGGTGACATGGAATGTTGAAGTGAATTCTGAACCAGCAGTGTTCATTCTTCAATGTGCATATGAATCCCCTGGGATCTTTTTAAAATACAGATCCTGATTCATTAGGTCTGGGGTGAGGCCTTTAATTCTGCTTTTCTACCAATTTCCCAGACATGTTCATGCTGTAGATCCATTTACCACCCACTGTGAGGACCAAGGTCCTTTTTGGGGTCCTAGAAGTGGTTCTCAAACTTTGATGCCTATTGAAATCACCTGAGGTCTTTTCTGATTCTAAATACACAGGCCACACCCGGGAACAATTTGAACCAAATCTTTTAAGACAGGACCCCAGGCATTAGAATGTCTTATAGCGCCCATTGATTTCATTGATTTCAGAGGCATTTGAAATCCATTTCCTTAAACTATGTGATGCAATACGGAAAACCCCTGTGTTAAAATATACAGATAGTCTTGAGCACAAAAATTGCATGTATTTTAATTAAAAATAAAAGTATTTTCAAGTATATATTAGCATAGACATATTACTACAAGTGTTTTCCTGTGACATTTGCAGCCATATTCAGACCCCAAAAATCCACTAAATATACAGATGTAATAAAAGTGAAACACTTGAGTTCAACTCAAGAAAAATTAGAATATTTAGTGAAAAGTCAATAAAGTTATGTAATACACTGTGGTATTCACTTACATTTTAATTTTTTCCCATTTTTTTCCTCAATATGTTTTAAACTGTTTCCACTTAAATCAGCTCCACTTGAGAGGCTGGTTAACTCACCTCAGTGAATCCACTTAATATCTCTTCATCCTACAAGGTTCCTTAAAAAAGTTCCCAATTCTTTCCTTCTAGAATCCATTTCTGTCCTAGTCTCGCAACACTATCCTGGTTTCTTCTGTGGCCCCACTTTCTAAGTATTTGCAAGGGCTTTCTGAAACATTGAAGGAAATCCTCATGAGTATGTCCTAGCCCTTCCTTTTCTATCAGTAGACAAAATGTAGTACATACATACAATGGATATTATTTAGACAAAAAAGGAATGAAGTTCTGATACATGTAGCAACATGGATGAACCTTGAACACATCAAGTTGTGTAAATAGAGAGACTCAAAAGGACAAATATTTTATGATCTCACTTACATGAAATAATTAAGATATGCAAATTTGTAGAGTCAGAAACCAGAATGTAGGTTACCAGGGCCAGGGTATGTACAGGGAATGAGAGTTTGATGCTTAGTTGGTACAGAGTTTCTGTTTGGGGTGATGGAAAAGTTGTAATGAATGGTGATGATAGTAGCACAACATTGTGAATGTAATTAACACCACTGTATTGCATATTTGAAAGTGATTAAAATGGGAAATTTCAGGTTGTATATATTTTCACAGAGCAAAATTTTAAAAAAACCATAGGACTTTACAACACAAATGGCGGCCCTAATTTAAACTAGTAATGTAAACATTACTATTTTAAAATTGTAATATGTTTTGTCATAACAAAAGTACCATAGTAATGCAAAGAGTTAATAATAGAAAAAACCATGTATGACTGGGGGTATATGGGAACTCTTTAAGCATGATCTTTCTGTAACTGTATAATGTCTCTAATTTAAAAAAAATTAAAGCAATAATTTTCATGATCTTATTTGTGAAATGAAGGTATTCTTATCTTCTTTATCAGTCAGAGTAGCCAATGCCTTACCTTTCCCCTCAAGAGGCAGGTCCTCCCCATATTTCTCTTGGGGCACACTTCATGTTCCTGCTGATTTGGTGGAGTTATTCTCAAATGAGTTGGAATTCAAAACAGGTGGGTCTAGAAATTGTGAAGAAGACTGGAGTTTCATAGCTTCTTTCTCCATTCTCAGCTTTGCTCACCTACTGCTTTTTGTTTGTGAGTTAAAACCCAGAAGAAGACTTTTGTCAGCTGAACTATTGACAATGCAACTCCTGGTGAGTAGGGAATTCTCCTTTTAATTGATACTACATTTATGTTGCCAGCAGATGGATAGGTTTCCCCTATTGGCATGGATATTCTAAGCACATTGGGGCTCTTTTCAAGGATCTGAGTTCCTGTTTAAGTTTATCCGGACCTCTGAGATAGTTATGATATGATAGGGGTTCCTCAATGAGTAATCTCCTTTCCAACATTACACTGATTTGTACCAGCCTCCATTAAGGCTGTATTCACTGAAGAGATAAGAGAGGCTCTCTTTTTCTTATTTAACCCATGGCCACATTGGAGAAATAATATTATTGATCATGTGTCTCCAGTTGGCTTAGGCATGTGGTGAACATAGATGATAGAGGTGATTAAGAGCAAAAGGTACAGTCAGTAGAGTAGCTGATATTTCAGCAGTTGAATTTAACCAACTGTTACGGTTGCTTGAGTGGAGGGTTGAGCATTGTTGAGAAGAGTACAGGCGAGGGTTAAGTAACTGAAGGAAAGGAGGAATCATTTATTTTCCCCAATCTTAAATTTCTTAATGTTGTCATTTATTTTTTGGGGGCGGGGGGAGGTACTGGGGATTGAACCCAGAACCTTGTACATGAGAAGCAGGTGCTCAACTACTGAGCTATTTCTGCTCCCCGATAAGAGTTGGTGTTTTCATGTTTGTTTTTTTTTTGATTTTAGGAGGTACCGGGAATTGAACCTGGGACCTCGTACATGGGAAGCAGGCGCTCAACCACTTGAGCTACATCTGCTCCCCCTTCATGTTTTGATAGAATGGATTTGCATATTTTGAAAACTTCACAGAGAGATAACTCAAATTTTCCTTTCCACACTTGTCCCCAATTGTCCATTTCCATTTTTATCAAAACCTTTATTCAAATATTATAAATAGAAGCAATGAATAGGAAGTATTATTTCTTTAGTTTGGCTGTGCTTTCAGGATAAGTATAGTAAGTAGAGTAAAATTTATAGCCCTTTGAAAATCTTTCAAGAGGTAAGGAAGAGCAGAAGTTTATAGTCAGTAAGGAGGCTGATGTTTCAATAAGTGAGACAAATCAGTCTAGTGCTACAGATGCTAGGGTGGAGGGCTGTGCATTGTTGAGAGGAACAGAAGGAGGATTAGGAAATACATGAGGAATAATCTAACCATATTTATGGTTTAAGAGTGGTTATATCATGGATATTGATATAAATTTATAAATTGTATAAATTTACATCAAGTTGGTAGAAAGTGTTTTAGTAATGAGTGCTGAAGTACAAATTGTAGGATCACCATTAGAAAGTCATGATTACTAGATGATTGGGAAATTTCTAGTTTTTATCACATCACGTGTCATGTAATATTCCTTTATAATAGAGCTTTATGTGTTCGGCTTGTGTATGTGTTTGGCTTGTGTATGTGTATCTGTGTGTATCTGAAAAACAGATGACATTTCACCACTGAGAATCACCTAACTGGAACCCCCAAAACATTTTGCACTTTCTCTACACAGTTCCTAATTCCTTAGTGCTGTTGTCTTGAACAGTCTACTCTGGACATTGATAAGGATGATTCTGTCTGAATGTGAATGTCTGTGATGTTTTAGGAGTCAGTGGCCTTCAAAGATGTAGCTATATACTTCCACCAGGAGGAGTGGGCTCTCCTGGACATGTCCCAGAGAAAGCTGTTCAGAGATGTGATGCTGGAGATTATCAATCATCTGGTCTCAGTGGGTGAGTCTCTCAAAATTTATCTCTCTCTTTATCCATCTATCTATCTGTCTATTATCTAATTTATCATCTATTTATTCAACAAGCATGTAGAACAGCTTTTCCATGTTGTGTTATATTCCTTTTCTATTTTTGTCCTTTATATTTAAAATATATTTTATATTGTTTTATCACAGAAACAGCAACCTAAGGGAAATTTGTTTCCTTTCTTATTACTTACTTCTAGTTTTTCACCACACTTTCACCCCTTTGTTGCTACTCAATCTCCAACAGTCCAACACTGCTGGAAACTCGGTGAATATTTTTTAAAGGAAAAATAACTGGATTAAATATTCCTAAATAATTTGGCCCTAGCGACTATGCTGAGGCTTCAGACCATAGTAGTAAAAACAACAGACCTGTCCTTTCTCACATAGAACTTAGATTATTCTGATGGTGCTTATTTTTCCTGGATTCTTTTTGAAAATAATCAACTCTGTAGGAAACAGAATTTCACCCTTTATAAAAATATGGAGGATTCTGCAGTGTCTTTTTGAACTTGGGCATGGACATGTACTACCATATGTACTCACTCTCACTGTGTTTGCACACAAGCTCAAAAGTTGATGGTGAAGAAGTGTGTCTTTTTTATCAGTTGACTTTTCCCTTGACTAACCATTACCTCATTCTTATTTGATAGCTTTACCAGGTTTTAATGATAATACACTGTTATCTGCACAAAATTCAAAAACCTCTTCATCTTTTTCCCACAAACAGGATATCAGGGCTTTGAATCAGATGTGCTATCCCAATTAGAGCAAGGAGAGGAATTATGGAGAGATGGAATACGATATCTCCAAAACCTGGGTTCAGGTGAGCTATAGCAATGGGTGCTTCTAGCAAGGAGTAGCCTGGTCTGTGAGTGAGTTTTTGGAAATATAAACTGCAGAATACCTTAAGAGAGTTATATATTCTTAAACATAGCTAAGAGTATAGGAGAAATTTTCCCCAGATATGTTCATTATTATCAATCTCTACTCAAGTGTCTTTGGCTTTAGGGAAATTTATGTATTATTGGAGTTAAGCTTTCATATAATGGCCCTTCTTCTTGTCTTCCATTTTGAAGGTTTTCCTTATCTTCCCCAATAGCCTGTATTCTTCTTGTTTTTTTCATGTTTCAATCCCTAAAATGTTTTCTAATTTCAATGTCCTGTAATGTGTTTTTTTTGCCTAGAGTATGCCTTAATTTGATATTCATTCCCAGCTTAAGGGTCAATATTTGAAACATACTCAGAGGGACATTTGGGTCTTTTTAACATGTTCATTCCCCTAATTTGTGTTTTTTCAATTATTTCAGGCAGTGAAGGTGACCTTCAAAAACAAGAAATGATTTCCATACAACATTCCTGCAGGAAAGATGCATCTACCATCATGTCATTGGTAAGCTTCATGAGTTCAAATTCCTTCTGGTTTTCCAAATAGATGACTGAGAATGGAATGAATTATGGATAGAGTATAATCACCTCACTCTAATTAAAGTTTGGATTAAAGGGTAATTGCTAAAAAGTCTGTGATATTTTGAGTTTAGGGAAAAATTAACCAGAACACATAGCCATAACCTAAGTTCTTAAAAAAAAGACAACTGTGGAAACATGGGCCATACACAAAATCTTTGAAACATCTTGGAAGTGTTGACACTGATCACATAGATCTGCAGTGGGATGCTTAAAAATAGAAATTCTCTATGTATGCAGAATGACATATGACTATAACTGACATGGGAAGAGTTTAATTGGAGACTGTCATTGAATGATTACTCTAGAATGTAGAGAAACTAATAAATGAATGTATACGGACAAACCTTTTAAGTCTCTCATCTACTCTCCAAATGCAGAGCTCTCTCATCATTCGAAAGAAGCCCTTTAAATCTAATGATCTGGGAGAAGATTTCACTCACAGATCCACAGTTACTCAAAATGTGTTAACTCACCAAGGAAAGAAACACTATTTCAGCAAACTATTTGGAAAAGCCCTCAATGACCAGTCTTTTACTCAGCATAAGCAAGTTCATAGTAGATGTAAATCATATAAATATCTAAGTGGTAAAGGCTTTATTCAAAATTCTGGTTTGCGAGAGTATAATGGAACTGACATTCGAAAGAAACTCTATGAATGTCATCTCTGTGGGAAAGCCTTCACTCGTTGTTCTACCCGTAAACGACATGAGAGAATTCACACTGGAGAGAAACCTTATAAATGCCCTCGATGTGGTAAAGCTTTCAGTAGATCTTTTCACCTTAAACGGCATGAGAGAATCCACACTGGAGAGAAACCGTATGAATGTCATCGATGTGGGAAAGCCTTCAGTACATGTTTTAACCTTAAAGAACATGAGAGAATTCACACTGGAGAGAAACCATATCAATGTCATCTATGTGGAAAAGCCTTTAGTGCGGCTTTTTATATTAAACAACATGAGAGAATTCACACTGGAGAGAAACCATATGAATGTCATCTGTGTGGCAAAACCTTCACTCATTGTTCTGGCCTTAGACGACATGAAAGGATTCATACTGGAGAGAAACCATATGGATGTCATCGATGTGGGAAAGCCTTCACTAATTGTTCTGGCCTTAGACAGCACGAAAGGATTCATACTGGAGAGAAACCATACGAATGTCCTCGATGTGGGAAAGCCTTCAGTACATGTTTTAAACTTAAAGAACATGAGAGAATTCACACTGGAGAGAAACCACATCAGTGTCCTGTGTGTGGAAAAGCCTTCACCCAGTGTTCTGCCCTTAAGCATCATGAGCGAACTCACACTGGAGAGAAACCCTATAAATGTCATCGATGTGGAAAAGCCTTCACTCATTGTTCTTCCCTTGTACATCATGAGAGAACTCACACTAGAGAGAAACCCTATAAATGTCATCAATGTGGGGAAGCTTTCAATCGTTATACTGGCCTTAGGCAACATGAGAGGACTCACAATGAATAGAAACTGTATGAATGCTGTTGATGTAGGAAAGCCTTTAGTAGATGTTATTATCTTAGACAAAATGAGAGAACTCACTTTGGAGAGAAATCATAAGAATGTCATCAACATGGGAAGCCTTCACTATTGTTCTACCCTTTGGCAGCATGAGGGAATTCATAATGAATAGAAACCATATGAATGTCATCTATGTGTGAAAGCTTTCAGTAAATGTTTTTACCTTAAACAACATGGGAAAATTCATGTTTTGCTCATTGTTTTGGCCTTATAGAATATAAGAGGCCTCACACTAGAAAGTCATCAATGTGGGAAAACTTTCCATAATTTTTCTAATCCTGGGCAACATGAATGAATTTACTTTGAAGAAAAACCATCACAGTGTCATCCATGTGGGAAAACCCCAATTTATTTTGTAACCTTAGACAACATGAGAGAACTCAAATGGGTATAAAACCCTTGAATGCCATATATGCAAGAAAGCTTTTAGGCAAAGATCTCACCTTAGATGAGATGAGAAAACTCACACTATAAATGTTTTCAATATAGAAGAGATTTAAGCTATATAAACAACCTTTAACATGCCATAAAACTCACATACTGAATAAATACATGTGTAATCAGCATGGAAGAGCTTTTAGTCATCATTACTACATCTGTCGATCTAAGTTCATTCATAGCAAAAAGAATCTATGTGACTCTCATCTATGTGGCAAAGCCTTCAGTTGATGGACTGATACACGATAAGAGTGAACCCACAATATATTTGTAGTAAAAATGTAAAGTCCTCATCTGCTATTCTAACTCAAAAACCAGAGTAATCGCGTGTGAGAAATTCTGTTTGTATACTCAATGTGGGAATGACTCAATTTATAATTTATCCTTTAAATAAAGTAAGTGAACTCCACAGTTGTGAAAGAGTAGGTCCATAATTGCTGCACTATCATTCAGCCAAGCACAAGATTTGGTGTGCAAAAGAAAATTCAATGTGGGAAGAGTTACATAAATGGAAAATAAGAGAGAAAAATCTTTAATAGTAGGACAAAACCCCATGGGGGATTGTCAGATAATTCAAACACTGGAGAAGTTATTAAGTGAAAATCATAAAAAATTATGTATTCACACAGCAACCCTTGTTGGGCAAGTAAGGATTTATGCTGTGTTAAGCACTCTGAGGGTCATGAATAAAAGAATGTCTTCAGTGATCCCTCATTCTTTAGTCAGCATTAATATTCTTCCACTAAAGAGACAACAATCCTGAAATCAAAATTGGAAATCCACAATTCAGCAAAGAATCCAGAATTTTTTAAGAAGGTATAGTATTTAAAATATGTAGAATTATCACATAGTCTTGTGAAGTGGCCTGGGACTATTGTATGAAGAATTTTGTGGGAAGTGATATGAAATGAAATTAAACTCAATAGTTTAGTTCTTGCATATATGTAAACAATAAAATGGTTGCTGAAAATACGTTGGTCAAATCCTAGTTTTTTAATGTAGCTCTAAAAAAATTTTTGAATTAGTCAAGAAATACCTTAGACAATAAATTGAAACATTTAGAACAGGAAATTATGTATCTTAACTATTCTCTTAATCTTATAATATACATGTGCATGATAAGTATGAAGACAAACATGGATAAGTAAATGCACTTTGGAAATATAGTCTGATAGTACATAAATTCTCATTATAAAATGTCTCTTAAATTTGCCATCAAGGAGTTAAAATGAAAGTATTTAAATAAAAGTAAAGAAATGTGCCAGCCCTTGGGCATTGGCAAGAATATTCCCATAATCTAAAATCTGGCAGTGTGTCATTCCATAACATTCAAATTTTGTTTCAAAAGGGCTATTGTCAACAAGAACAGAGATCACAATGCACAAGTACATGGAAATAAACTGAGGATGTGGGGAGTGTCCAATTTTCAGAATTCCTTCTATACTTACACAAATTTACATAACCACAAAGAACTGCCCTTCTTAGGTCAAACAGAACATTGTTTGGAAAAGCTGAGAGAGTGAGAAAGAAGCCGTGAGAATCTGATTTAGTCCATGTTTCCCAGACACAACACTCAGGAATCCTCAAGTCACTCACTGAGAGTGACTCCCAGCCCCTGCTATATACATATGCAGAAGGGTATGAAAGAAAATACTGGCACTCTCTCCTCTACTGGAATGACAAGATAAGGCGTGTTTCTTGTACTCCTCTCTTAACGATCAATATCCCTGGTTCTTGGGTGGGGAAATGAGAACTAGATGATTATAATTAATTAGCCCATGTTTTATAAGGGGTTATAGAATGTCCTCATATTTCCACCCCTTTATTTTTTTTTGTTTTGTTTTGTTCCTCCCTTTATTTTTGTCCTTTTGTTTGAATATTTTATTTTAATGGATTTTCAGGCCCACTAATCTTGGCTTCTGTGTGTAATGTCTGTGAACTTCTTCCATTGAGTTTACCCAAGGACCATAGTTTGCTAAATTCTGTTCTGGTGCACTGTTCCTTTTTATATATTTTAATTATTTTTTCGTCATTTCCTCAATTTTCTTACTTTCTAAGCTGCTAAGACAAATACCATACAATGTGTTGGTTTACCATCAGAAATTTATTGGCTTACAAATACAGAGGCTAGAAATAGAAGGCTTGCTTTCTCCCCACAGGCTGTAGTGTTTTGATGTTGGATTACTGACAATCCTTGGGTTTTTTGTCACATGGCGATATCCTCTCCTTTCTCTTCTAGGTTCTATTTATGCCCACGTCTGCTCCTCCATGTGGCTTTTATTTTCGTAAAGCCTCCAGTAATGGGATTAAAGTCCAACCTCATCTAGTTGGAACACACCTTAATTAAAAATAACATCTTCACTAGGTCTTATTTACATGGACTGGATTAAGATCAAGAACATTTTTTTCTGGGATACATAATGCAACATGCTGCACATACTTGCAATAATTATTTGACATTTCTTTTATTCTGACTCCAATCTCACAATATATATGTGCCTATTTGTCTTGTCTCACATTGCCTGATCATAAATATATATATTTTTTGTATGTCAGACATTGTCTAATCAGGGAGTGATTGAAGATGATGTTCTTTTACCCAAAAAGGCTGATTGTTCCCTTTCTTTGACAAATAGAGGGAGGGCTCAACTCTTTCTTTCTCTTAGGAATTGAACTGCACTCTAGATTGCTGCTTTGATTACAGTCTAATCCTTTGCTTTTAAGATCAGTCTAATGAATTTATTGCGGGTACCTTCCTGCACTTGGATATTATATCCAAAGGACCATGGAACTGCAAGATATTATGCTGCCTTTCTTTTCCAACCCCCAGCTAATAGCCTGTGGGGAAAATCATCCCCGATTTTGGGGATGCTCTGATTTTCACCCTAACCTCTATCCTCTCATAGTCCATATGTCCATCTCCTTCTTTTAATGCTCTAGTAGTGTCTTTCTGCCTGTAGTTTTCTTTTTCTACACTAAGCAATTTCTTTCATGTGTGGAAATGTTTGGGGATCTCTACTCTTCTCACAAGGGCTCTTCCTTTTCTGGAATCTTAGTGCATGTTCTTCTCTCTGCACAGTTCCCTGATCTTTAACACATGAGTGTTTTAATTAATCATTTATATTAGTTGTCTTGCCTCTACTCACCACATCTTACCTGGAATCAGAAGTCTGTATATTTTGCTTACAGGAAATGTCACCCTCTTTGTCCTTAGCCCAAAAAAGCTCCCTCTTCCTTTTGTGACTTTATAAGCCTACCCTGAAAATTGCCAAATGCCTTAGTAGAAAATCTAGTGTGGACTTGGCACTAACCATTGTGCTTCCCTGCTCAGAGATTATAACCCCACAAGTCCTGACTGTGTTGGTTTCTCTCTAATACCTTCCAACTATTGTTTTGACAACTTTATCCATGTTTATCATTGCTTATGGGGACTGCCTAATAGAAACTACTCAGTTGTGATCATTGTAGTTACTTTGATAGCATGTGGTCATATGGGTGGTCTGTATAGAGGTGTGATGATCAGAGTATATGTGTTGCCAGGCAAGTGTGCAGTCATTTGGAAGCTCTGTGTCTGCCTGTGTATGTGGATGTTGTCACTGCTTGTGTTCAGTGTATGTGATCATGTGTATAAGGGATTTCAGAATATGATGGAGAGAAGCACGGACTTCTGGCTTTCATTAAACATTCAACATCCTTACAGTATCATTGATTCTAGCACACATCCAAAGAATATTCCAAGGAGCCTGGGAATAGTGAAGAGAGCAGCTGTAATCTGAAGAGTGCTATTGAGGTGGGAGGGAACAGGATCTTGACCATTGAGGACCAGAATTCAGGGACAAAAGTGTCAGGTTGGACAGCCTGTGGACATCAGTGATTGTGGCTCTCTGTGACATAGAGTGGACGAGAGGGTTGGGCAAAAGATTGGGTGTCTGAGGACTGAGTTATAGAGGTCTGTGGCAGAAATGCAATAGGTTTGGGGATTGGAGGATGTGTGAAGTCTCATTTGGGCATTTTCTTGGGTAAGTGAATGTGTTGAGTGGGACAGCACTTTGGGTGCTTCTAGGAAGTGAGTGAAGGTCATCTTTTGAGTCAGTGATTTAGCATCTGAAGGGTAAAGTAGATATCTTTGACTTGTTTCTGATCTTAGAGGGAACAATACTTCATCTCAGTGTCCAGACTCTTCTTTACTGGTGAGAGGGTTTGTTCCTCAGCAGTTCCCTGAGTGGAGCAGTGAACTCATTAATGGCCCAATAGAGAGTGTTAGTCAAGTCTTGTTAATAATCAAAGATGTAGCATGGTCCCCAAATCTACAAAACCCATGGGTACTGCCATTTGGAGGAACAACTTATGGAAAACCAGTCCATGAAGATATTAATTTAGGAAAAATTGTGATTTAGAGCATGCATAATGCCTTCAGCCCACATCATATATAAAAGACTGAATGTTTTCCTACTAACATTGTGGTCACAAGAATTATGTCTATTGTCACCAGTACAACTCACATCTTATGTAATATTGAAAGACTGAATATTGTACCCTAAATAGAAACTAAAGAAAGGCTGTCTTCTCTCATCCTTATATTTAATATATAGTGGGGGAATTGGAGCCATAAGTAGGAGTAGGGGAGAAAAGCATAAAACTTGGTAAAGAGAAAGAAAATCATATATATTTGCAGAAGACATGGTTGTCTATGTAGAAACCCCTGTTAAGTTAAAAATTTTTTGAATACTTTGTAAATTTAAGAAGGTCACAGTTAAAAGTACAAATAAAATTCAGTTGTATTCCTATTTACTAGCAATTAAATGTATAACACGAAATATGAGAAGCATTTACAACACTGAAATAGAAAATATGGGAATGATTTTAATGGAAGGGTGTGTAAAGTTCAGTCCTGAAAATTAAAATATTTCTTAGAGAATTTAAAGAAGATCTAATTATATGGGAGATATACTCGGATTTAAAGACTCAACACTGTTAAGGCATTAGTTCTCCCACAGATGATCTTTAGACTGAGTACAATTCCAGTCTACATCTGTTTTGTCAAGAACTGTGGAGGGCCTGAGGTGTTACCCCTCTTGCACAGTCATGTACTTTCTGTAACTATATGGAAACACAGGGCATCTACATGAGGGACAGTATTCTTTATTGACACTTATGCCAGATTAACAACCAGAGTAACATTTCAGCATTGAACTGCAGATGAACCATGAGAGTGGATGTAAAAATTCTGTTTTTATTAACATGTATGAAATAATTGTCCTTTATGTAAGAAAAAGTGGTGTGACAGGACATGAAACAATTTTTATTGTGAATAAGGAAGTTAACAGCTTCAACAAAAGTAATATACAGCCCACAGAAAGCACTGCATTATGTGACCTTGTCAGTAGTTAAAAGCCAAGTCAGATGCCCTTAACCCTAAAATTCATTAAGATGAATTTCTAAAACATAAGTGGATCATTACTTCTTAAACTTTCTAATCTTTGCTCTTATTGGAACTGAATTTCAAATGTGCCTCTGCTTATATATGTGTCCTGAAGTTTATTATTTATATATAAAGCATTTTTAATGACTTTCAGGACAATGTCAATGCCATTTTTCATCACCAGAATGGATTCCTCAAAAATATTTGATGACTTTATCATAGAGATCTTTTTTGTTTGTGCATTTCAGGTAACACTAAAGGCAGGTTCATTATCAGATGAGACTACACACTAGTAGCAGTCAAACAATCAGGAATTGCCCTTCTCTATCTCATAAGTCTGATTATGTGATGCTGTGAATGCTGGTAATAGCGAAGACTCCTCAATCTACTTTCTACAGAAAGAAACTCATATTTCTGTTAATTCCACAGTTAGGTTTGCAAGTTTCTTTGAAATAAAGCAATTTAGTTTGACAGTAGATAGAAATTGTAATACACACATACACACACACACACACACAATTGGGCTGCATTGTGATCAACACATTGATCAGGCATGCTTGGTGTAGGGGTTGTAACCAACACAAATCAGCTGAATTGGTCAAATAGCTATATTTCCCCAATCTTATGGAGGACATGAAAGGCATTTTTTGATGTTCTCTGTTTTACAACATGTCATGATTTATTTATGTGAAATCATTTCTCTCCCAGTGTAGTGCATGCACCCCCCATTTATGCCTTAAGAATGTCCTTTACTGCAGTTTTGGAGATCACTGCAGTGTCTATCTCATGTTGAAGTAGCTCCAGTTAATGAAGTGTAGAATTCAATTACCTTTCAATAATTCTGGACAAGCCTTTTGTACTTCATGTACCCTGTTTCCAGGGATGATGATACATACTGTGTGATGGTGGGTACTACTGTATTGCAGAAGGGGTTTATTTCTTGGGTGATGGTGGCAATGTACAAAACAGCCCAGACTGGTAATTTTAGAGGATGATATGTTTCTTTCATGAGTGATGTTGGGAACTACATGTGTTAAGCTGCATCACCCCCACCCATATGGGGAAAGGGCATTATACAAATAAACCCTGCATATAAAAAAAAATCCAGTTTTTCCTAATGCTGGCATTAGTGCAGATCCCTTGACCCACCAGTTATGTTACAAATAAGTATCTCTTTTTAGTTAGCTAAGTGTCAGCACATTGCTATACTCCATAACAGTTATTAAAAGTCCGTTAGGCCACCTTGTATGAACACTACACTTTTTGATATTGGTGATAGTTAAACAGAGTGCTGCAATTGCCAAGCCAGGTGAGTCTAGACTTAAAGTCTATCTAATCTATTATATGATGCTCTGCTCTTAGGGGAAAACTTGTAGATATCCAGACCCCTGTTGTTCTGCACATACCAGATTCTCTAGTTTGCCAGCTATAAGCTTCAGTTACTATACATTGGGGTACTTTTACACGAACTGCAATATAATTGTTGCCCATAGTAACATTAAATTTGGGCTCAAAAATACTATTCTCAGTGGGCATATGTGATGTCATCAACATGGCAATTTTAAAAATCCTGAAAAAGCCTCCTGAGAGACTTAGTGAATTAAAGAACAAATCCCACTTGCTTAGAACTCTGGAAGACATGAAAGACTAGAGAAGAACTCCACAAATGCTGACTTGAAGTAAAAGAAAAATATTCAGGTAGGAAAACTTCTGTCCTGGATCTGCTGCTCTGTTCCTTTTACCCTCCCCCTCACTCACTCTTGTGCAGCTTGGGAGTTGCTCAGGCAGCAGCCTGAGTCCCTCCGACCATGGACAGAGACTACAGAGCCCCTTGTAGCAAGTTGAGCCCCTCCCCTCACACACACACATACCCAGCGACAGGGACCCAAGACTGCAGAGACCCTGGGTAGAATACTAGCTGTTGAGAAGAGCTATGTATAAAAGGGACCCCAAGGTGTGTGTGGGAGGAAAACTGTGGCAGAACTGCTGGCAAGAACTGTTGTACCCTCAGTCTAGTTTATGTTAGCTGGATCACCTAAACACAAAACAGACTTCCTGGGTCACCCACCTTTTGTGGATCAAACCTATTTGGGTCCCTGGAGCAGGATACCCTAACAGAGAAGAAAACAGAGGCAAAATAGCCTCACAGGAAAAAAAAGTGGGGGAGGGAGTTAAACTGAACTGCTGTAAGATAGGATGGGTCCCAGAACAGAAAAGTATAGGGAAAATGGGGCACTGAGTGAGGAAGAGAATTTAAACAAATCATAGCAGGAGAGAAAATTCTGCACAAAAACAAACAAAACAGATTAAGATTTCTGGAGACGTAACAGGTAAGAAATATTTCTCCTGGAGATGAAACAGTTCCCCAAAGGGGTGGTCTTAAAAATTGCACTGCATATCCAGGACAAGAATCAGATGAAGAAGAGCTGGGAAAATCTGAACAGTTAAACATGGGCTATTCTAAAGGTCTAAAATAAGTTGGACCAAGCATTGAAGAAGGGCCATAACACAAAGCCAATTGGCAAAAAATCCCTACACTAGAGGGACAAATGAACCTTCAGAGTTAACTCATCAAGATAATCATATGCCTACATATCAGTAAAAAATTAAAAGCCCTTCTAAGAAACAAGGCTGTGGCTCAGTCACGGGAACATATTAAAACTTCAGAGGAGACAACTAATCAAAGATATTCAAACAAATCACCTAAATCATTCAAGTAGATGAAGGAAAAATATATAAAGAGATAAAGGACATTAAGAAGAAAATATGTGAGCATAAAATTTTGGAAAGAATGCAAAAAACATGGGGATGAAAGGCACAATTGTATAGATTAAAAATACACTAGAGGCATACGACAGCAAATTTGAACAGGCAGAAGAAAGAATCAGTAAAACAGAAGACAGGACAATCAAAATGATACAGTCAGAAGAGCAAGTAGAGAAAAGAATAGAAAAAAATTGAGCATTGTCTCTGGGATTTGAGTGACAGCTCAAGGCACACAAACATATATATCATGGCTGTCCTTGAAGGAGAAGAAATGGGAAAAGTGGCAGAAACTTTTTTTGAGGAAATAGCTGAAAATATCCCAATTCTTGTGAAAGACATAAATATACATGTCTAAGAAGTGCAATATACTCCAAACAAAATAAGTCCTCATAAGGGAGTGGATGTAGTTCAAGTGGTTGAGTGCCTGCTTCCCATGTACAAGGTCTTGGGTTTGATCCCCAGTACTTCCTAAAAGCAAAACAAATGAAAAAACCAACTGTCATTAGGTAGTGGATGTAACTCAGTGGTTGAGCACCTGCTTCCTATGTCTGAGGTCCTGGGTTCAATCCCCAGTACCTCCTAAAAAAAATCCTCATACACTTACTCCAAGACACATACTAATGTGAATGTCAAATTCCAAAGATAAAGAGAAAATTCCGAAAGCACCAAGAGAAAAGCAATTCATCACATACAAGGGATCCTCAATGAGACTAAGTGCTGATTTCCCATCAGAAAGCATGGAGGCAAGAAGGCAATGTTATGGTAAATTTAAGGTACTGAAATAGGAAAACTGCCAGCCCAAAATTCTTTATCCAGCATAAACTACCTTTCAAAAATGAGGGAGAGTTTAAACTATTCACAGATAAACAGAAACTGAGTTTGTCAACAAAAGATCTGCCCTATAAAAATTACTAAAGGGAATTCTGCAGGCTGAATTGTAAAGACAGGAAAGAGTGGCTTGGAGTAGTGTGAAGAAGTGATGCTTAATATATATAAAATATTTAATAAGGTTGACTATAAAGGTGTGGGAATGGATAGAGTAGATGGTAACACATTATAGTGAGTAAACTAACATTGCTGTTTTATAAATGTGATTGTGGCTGAAAAGGGTAGTCTAGGGACATAAATGTCAATTGAAAGAAAACTAGGGGCTGTGTAACATAGTGAAGTCCATAGTGGATAAGGATTCTGGTTAATAGTACAAATACAAAAATGTTCTTCTATGAACTAGAACAAATGAATGTCACTATTAAAAGGTGTAGCAGTTTGAAATTATTTTATGAACCTCCAAAAAGAGAAAGATTATGTTTGAAAACTAATCTATTCCTCTTGGTGTGCTACCCTATGATTGCATTAAATTCAGCTTAGGGGGCTTTGATTAGATTATGTGGTAAGATCGCTTTAGGGCTTCTAATTGGGCTACATCAGTGAGGTATGACTCATGTTGTTGAGTCAAGCTGGAAATCAATAACAGGTAGAGAACTGGAAAATCTACAAATATATGGAAGTTAAATAACACACTCATAAATAATAATTGGGTCAAAGAAGAAATTTCAAGGAAAATCAGAAAGTATCTTGAGACAAATGAAAACAAGAACACATCATATCAAAACTTATAGGATCTAGCAAAGGCAGTGCTCAGAGGAAAATTTATAGCTCCAAAATGCTTTCATTTAAAAAGAAGAAATAGCTAAAATCAAGACCCAAGTGCACACTTGGTGGTACTAGAAAAAGAACAAACTATTCCCCAAGCAAGCAAAAGGAAAGAAATCAACGAAGGTTAGAGAAACTATTGCGAATATGGCTTATCTTTCCCTGGACCTCATCTCTTTGAGCCTTTCGCGGGTTTCTCTCCTAGCAGCTCAGTCGTGAATGAAACTGGAGTCCTTTCTCTCACATGACAGGATCAAATATGGCAGCTTTCTTTATCTGTGCTCTCTATGTTTCCGTTTATATCAGATCCAGCAAGAGGGCAGAGACTGAACATGAATCACGCCTCACTGAAGTAGTCCAATCAAAAGCCACAAAGTGTTCTTATCATGTAGTCTAATCACAGTTCCCTCAACTGAATTTAATGTAATCAAAGGGTACCATTCCCACAATAACAGATTAGTTCAAAAACATAATCTTTCTCTTTTTGGTATTCACAAAATTCAAATTGTCACAGAGGCCAACAGCACCCTAATATGAAAGCCAGATAAAGATACTACAAGAAAATTACAGACCTCTTATGACTATAGATGCAAAAATACTAAACAAAATGCCTACAAATTGAATTCAACAACACATTTAAAGAATTATACACCATGGTCAAGTGAGATCATATGTGTACGAGTGGTTCAGCTAAGAAAATCAATTAATGTAGTATACCACACTAACAAAATAAAGAGAAAAAAAGCACATGATCATCTAAATTGTTGGCAGGAAGGGCATTAGACACTGTCACCACTGTTATTCAATATTGTGCTAGAAGTTTTAGCTAGAGCAATTAGGCAAGATAAAGAAATAAAAAGTATCCAAATCAGAAAGTAGGAAGTAAAACTTTTCCTATTTGCAAATGACATGGTCTTATATATTGAAAGTCCAAAAAAACTACAACAAAGCTACTAGAGCTAATAAATGAATTCAGCAAAGTGGTGGGATACATGATCAACATGCAAAAATCAGTAGTGTTTCTATTCACTTGTAATGAGCAATCTGAGGAAGAAATCAAGAAAAAAAATTCCATTTACAATAGAAAATAATCAAATATCTAAGAATAACCTTAACTAAGGATGATAAGGACCTGTTTTCTGAAAACTGCAAAACATTCCTAAAAGAAATTAAAGAAGACCTAAATAAATGAAAGGACATTTTGTGTTCACGGATTGGAAGACTAAATATTGTTAAGATGTCAGTCCTACCCAAAATGATTTACAGATTCAACACAATCCCAATCAAAATTTTAACAGCCTACTTTACAGAAATGGAAAAGCCAATTATCAAATTTATTTGGAAGGGTAAGGGGCCCTGAATAGCCAAAAACATCGTGAAAAAGAAGAACGAAGTTGGGGGGCTCACTCTTCCTGACTTCAAAGCATATCACAAAGCTACAGTGCTTAAGACAGTATGGTACTGCCACAAGCATAGATATATTGAACAATGCAATCAAATTAAGAGTTCTGAAGTAGACACTCACATCTATGGCCAGTTGATTTTTGATGAGGCTGTCCACTCAATTGGGAAAGAATAGTCTCTTCAACAAATAGTGCTGTCAGAACTGGATATGCATATGCAAAAGAATGAAAGAGGACCCTTAACTCACACCATAAACAAAAATTTACTCAAAATGTATCAATGACCTAAATAAAAGAACCAGGACTATAAAGCTCCTGGAAGAAAATGTAGGGAAGCATCTTCAGGATATTGTGTTTGGCAATGGTTTTCTTTTTTTCTTTGTTATTTTTTGGCAATGGTTTTTTAGACTTTACATCCAAAGCACAAACAACAAAAGAAAAAAATCAGATAAGTGCAACTTCCTCAAAATTAAAAACTTTTTTGTGTCAAAGGACTTTGTCATGAAAGTGAAAAAACAACCTATTCAATGCGAGAAAGCACTTGGAAACCACGTATCTGATAAGGGGTTAATATCCAGACTATAAGAAGAAATCCTACAACTCAACAATAAAAAGACAAACAACCCCCCCAAAAAATGGACAGAAGACTTGAATAGATATTTCTCCAAAGTGGATATACAAATGGCTAAAAAGCACATGAAAAGTGCTCAACACCACATTTTTAGGGAAATGCAAATTAAAACTACAAAGAGATATTTCACACCCATTAGACAGCTAATATTAAAAAAAGAAAAGAAAAATAAAAAAAATAACAAGTGTTGGAGAGGATGCCAAGAAACAGGAACACTCATTGCGGGTGGCAATGTAAACTGGTGCAGCCGCTGTAGAAGACAATTTGACAGAAACTTGGAAAACTAAGTATAGAACTACCATATGACTCAGCAATCTCACTACTAGGTATATACCCAAATGAATTCAAACAGATGTTTGCACACTGATGTTCATAGCAGCATTATTCACAATTGCCAAAAGATGGAAGCAACCCCAAGTGTCCATCAACAGATAAATGGATAAACAAAATGTAGAGTATACACACAATGGAATATTATTCAGCTGTAAAGAGGAATGAAGTCCAATGCATGTGAGAACATGGATGAACTTTAGGGACATTATGTTAAGTGGCATCACCCAGACACAAAAGAACAATTATTGTATGATCTCCCTAAAATGAACTGATTGTAATGAGTAAACTCACAGAGTTAGAATCTAGTAGACTATAAGTTACCAGGGGATAGATTGGGGGTAGAAAATGGGGAGTATATTAGTCAGCCAAAGGGGTGCTGTTGCAAAGTACCAGAAATCTGTTGGCTTTTATAAACGGTATTTATTTGGTGTAAAAGCATACAGTTACAAGGCCCTAAAGAGTCCAACTCTAGGTTGCTTTCTCATCAAAGTCAGTTGCCACAAGTTGAAGCAAGATGGCAGGCATTCTCTGCCTGGTCTCCCCTTCCTTTTTCCTCTTAAGACTCCATGGGCCCAGGTTCTTCAGATCTCAGCTGTAGGCTGGCATAGGGCTCATCTCTCAGGGCTTTACAGCTGCTCAGCTGCTCTTTTGTCTTCGGCTGCAAACTATCAGGCAAATGGCTCATCTCTCCTCCCAGGGCTTTAGCTGTTTGAGCCTTCTCCTTTCTATTACATGGCAGGAACAAAATGACCAAGTTCTCTCCTCTTCTGTGTCTGTGGAGTGCTCTCTCTTCCTGTATGTCTTCTTGAGTGAGTGTCCATTTATATCAGCCCACTAAGGGGGCAGGGACTCAGCCCTGAATAACGCCCTACTGACGTGGTCAAATCAAAGCCCCAAGCCTATCAGGAAATTTAATCAAGACATGTTAGCTGAATCTAATGCATTCAAAGGGTATCACACCCAGAGGAATAGAATAGTTTATACACATAATCTTTTTGGGGATTCATAAATAATCTCAAACTGCCACAGGGAGTTGATGCTTAATTTGTAAAGAATTTCTATTTAGGTTGGTTGTAAAGTTTTGGAAATGGATGGTAGTGATGGTAACACATTTTTGTGAGTGTAATTAACAGCACTGAATTATATATGTGAATATGGTTAAAAGGGAAACTTTTAGGTCATATATTTTACTCAAATAAATAATTAAAAGATAAAACATAGTACTGTATAACACTGTGAAGTCTTTTGTAGGCCATGGACTATAGTTAACTGTACAACTCTAAGAATGTTCTTTCATGAATTATAACAAATGTACGACATTAATACAAAGTCTTAAAAATAGAGTGGTATATGGGAAAAATATTCCTAATGTAAACTATGGACTATTAAAAAAAATAAAACCATAGCAATTTTTTTTAAAGTAGAAAAATTTTTTTAAAAAGTAGAAAAAATCTTCATGAATTGGGGATTAGACCCAAAAGGTTCTTAGATATGATGTCAAAACATGGTCCATTTAAAAAAATAAGTTGGACTTTATGAAGTTAAAGGTTTTTCTCTCTGAAATGCACTAAGAGAATGAAAAGGCAAACCACAGACTTGGGAAAAAATGTTTTCAGATCACTTAGCCATCAGAGATAAGTATCCAGAACATACAAGGAACTCTCATAAATCAACACTGACATGATCAAGGATGTGGAACAACTGTAATAACTCACATATATTGCTGGTGCGAATGCAAAACGGTGCACTTTGGGAATAAGTTTGGCAGTTTCTTATAAAGTTAAACATACACTTACCATACAATCCAGCAATCTCAACTCCTAGGTATGTTCCCAGGAAAAATGAAAGCTTAAGTTCACACAAAAACCTGTACAGTCCTTCAACTGGTAAATGGATAAACTAACTGTGGTATACCTATACAATGGATTATTACTCAGCAATATAAAAAACCAACTACTTGGTTGGATCTCAAAAGCATTATGCTGAATAAAAGAAGCCAATCTCAAAAGTTACATGTTATACAATTCCATTTATATGACAATCTCAACAGGACAAAACTACAGTAATAGAGAACAGATCAATGGTTGTCAGGGATTAGGGGTGGAGTTAGGGTAAGTGTGTAATAACAAAGGGGCAGCATGAGCAACTTTCTTAGGGTTATGGAACTGCTCTGTATCCTGATTGTGGTGGTGGCTACCTAAATCTATATACTTTTAAAAGCTTGGGAGCGATGCGAATATTCTCGCTGTCCTGATTTTGTGATAATCAGGGTAGGCTAAACATTCACTACATTAGAAACCATGCGTGTGTCCCCAGACCTAGTTTTTCTCCCTAGGTCTCGTTTTTAGAATGCTGGTGATAAACTAAGCTTGATTTAATATATTACCATCCTGTATAGGAAAAGACTGTAACTCTAGGTATCTTTGATCAACCTTAAGAGATATAGCAGGATGTGGCTCAAATGGTTGGGCGTCCGTTTCCCATATGGAGGGACCTGGGTTTGATCCCCGGGACCTCCTGGTAAAAATTTAAAAGAAGAAAAATATAGAAGGTACATGGGCCACCAGGCCCTGTGCTTGCGTACGCCGCCAGGTCCCGTGAGCCAGTGAACCCCCCAGACCCTGCGAGTGGATGAGCCTCCGAGGCCCCATGCGTGGGTGAGCTGCCAGGCCCTGCGAGCCACGCCTCAAGATGATGATGTAACAGGAGAGTGACACAAGGGAGAGCCAAGACGAGACTTGCTGAAAAACCAGGAACTAAGGTGGCACAGGCATTAGGATGCCTCTCTCCCACATCAGAGTTTCCGAGGATCGAATCCCAGTGAAGACAGGAGGAGAAGGATGAGAAGAGAGGGCAGAAAATGGACACAGAGAGTTGCCCAGCAAATGGACACGAAAACAGCAAAAAAGGGGGAGGGGGTGGTGGTGGGGTAAAAATGGATAAATGTAAATAAATAAATACTTAAAAAAAATGTAATGGGGAGTAAGATATGGACTATAGTTAGTAATAATACTTTGATGATGCTCTTTCATAATTTGTTAACAAATGTTTCATTACAATGCAAAGTATTTGTGGTGGGGTGATGTGTGGGAGCCCTGTATTATGTTATGCATGTTTGTTTTGTAAGGTCACAATGTTTACTGAACACTTATAGTTTATGTATGTTCACGTATGAATGATATACTTCAATAAATTGTTTTGGAAAAAAAGCTTGAGAGCAGATGTGACTCAAGCGTTTGAGCTCCCACCTCCCACATGGAAGGTCCTGGGTTTGGTTCCTGGTGCTTCCTGAAAAAACAAAAACGAACAAGCAAAATAAATGAAAAAAACAACTCAGGGAAGCCGATGTGGCTCAGTGGTTGAGTGTCGGCTTCCCACATACAAGGTCCTGGGTTCAATCCCTGGCCCCTGGTACCTTAAAAACAAAACAAAACAGAACACACACACAAAGCTTATAGACCTGTATACCAAAAATAGTCAAATTGACTGTAAGTTATTTTAAAACATAAAATTAAAATACATTAAATAACAAAAAATCTATTACTATATGTAGCTATAAATACCTTACTTTATGAAAAATAACTATATTTTCCAAAAGAAAAAATTAGAAGAGTGGCATTGTTTTTTAATTTTGCAAATCTGTTCAATGTCTGTCAGAACAAAGGCACTGGGATTCTCATACTTCTTCTGCATTCTGCAATCTGTTATGATATCATACATCTTGTAGCCTCTAGAAAGCTCTACTGTACACTCATGAGAGAATGACAGCAAATAAGGCAAACAATATCTTTGTATTATTTTGAAATAGTGTTGACCTCATGGATCCCCCAAAAAATCTTGGGGACCCCAGGGTTCCCTGGACCATGCTTTGAGAGCCACAAGACTATGTTATAACTGTGCACTGGTGGAAGTACTTTTCTTATTATGATTGGTTTTATGAAGAAATATTTCTTTATTCTCCACAGAAATAAAATTAACATTTACTTCTTGAATTATGATATACAGTCATAATTCTTACAGTTGAAGTTGGACGTATATTGCGGTTAAATGATCACTTTGCTTTATGATTTCTAGCAATTAACTGCCCTAGAACATGTCCAAGATGTGGATTTCATCACAAGGAAGAAGATATATTAATTATTTACTGTCAAAACTTTAACATTGTTGCTTCTATTTCTCAGCGACTAATAGGTTGCTTGTAAGGAGAAGACTCACCTTTGTTGAAAAGATACTTTCACATCCCATATAGGGGCATAACTGCACTATTATGTGGGCAGAACTCTTCTGCTTGAAAGCCACTTACAGTCTGAAACTCAGAAAGGTTTTACTTCCTCAAAAACTTCATGAAAATCTATAAGGAGTTTATTTGACACTGGCTATTAGTAATCTGCATATGACCTCAAACTCTGAAATTGTGACTGGGGCTGATTGCAACATTGGAAAGTGCCAGTTTCTTTCCTTTTCCAAGGGTTGGGCAATGTAATGGGTGGGGCATGTGTGCATACCTGGGGGTTATACTGGGCAGGACTTCTCAAAGGCTCTGACTCAGGAGGTTTGAATGGGACCTAGCTCTGTGAGCTTAACTGGTATCCCAGATGATAAAAGCTATTACAGAGGTCAGTTTGATCTAGTCTAAAGTATATGTGGAATTGGCAATGTTTTCCCAGGAAGTAGGCTCATTCCAGAGTTCGAGTCTTACCAGTTAGCTAACGTTTGTGGATGGTTAGACTATATTTCCCAGCAACTGTGTGGGAGAATTCAAGGCAACCTTTGGTGGAAAAGGAAATAAAAGGCTAGAATATCAAGACTCTCCTTTTTCCCAGAGAGTTGTGAATGAAGGGAAAACTTTTCTCCTTTCATAAGGCCTCATGAAGACATTTGGGAAGTCTGGACTCCTGTTGAGAACCACATGGCTCAAGATCTCCTTTAAAGGGATTAAAGGGAGATCCTCAGTCCAGTATCTAGACTATATAAAGAACTCTCATAACTTAACAACAAAGAAACAAACACCCCAATTGAAAACTGGGCAAAGGACTTAAATAGGCATTTCTTCAAAGAAGGTCAACAAATGCTTGAAAAGATACTTAACAACATTAGTCATTATCAAAACCACAATGATACTATGTCACCCTCACTAGGATTGGAAGAAAAAACAACAACACAAAATCACAAGCATTGGCAAGGATGTAGAGAGATTGTAACTCTGCTACATTGCTGTTAGGAGTGTAAAATGGTGCTTCTGCTGTAGATAACAGTTTGGCAGTTGCTCAAAAAAGATGACTCAGCAGTTCCACTCCTAGGTTTATACGCCAAAGAATTGAAAACAGGTATTCAAACAAAAACTTGTACACAAATATTCATAGCAGCACTGTTGATAATCTTCAAAAGGTGGAAAACCCCAAATGAATGGCTAAAGCAAATATGATTCATACACATAATGGAATATTATTCAGCCATAAGAAATAACGAAGTCCCAATGCATGCTACAATGTGGATGAACCTTGAAAACATTATGCTAAGACCACATATTGTGTGATTCCATTTATATGAACTATCTAGAGTAAGTAAATCCATATAGAGACAGAGAGCAGGTTGGTAGTTGCCAGGGGCTGGGGGAGGGGACATGAGGTGTGACTGCTTAATGAGTACAGGGACTCCTTTTGCATGATAAAAATGTTTTGGAACTTGTTTATGTACTAAATGCCACTGAATTGTGTGCTTTAAATTGGTTAATTTTATGGGAGTTCATTTCAATGAAAAGGAGAGGCTCCTTAAAAGGCCCAGAGACCAGAGTTCAGATCAAGCAGAAAAAAATTAAATTAAAAAGTAGAACCTCAGTGCAATGTGGGTATCCACAGGTCAGGAGCTGGCCTTTGGTCAGCTGGCCCCCCTGACAGGGCAGGTACTGACCATGTCATCCTTATCTGAATTCCAGTCTTTTTTTTGCCATTTTTCTCTCATAAGTATCAAGTGTGATCCCCAAGCCTGTACTAATGTTTTCTTAATTGTTGCAGCTAATTCTTACCTTCAGAACTAAGGTGCTTGGAGATCCAAGTTAAGGACTTGTGTGTAGCAAACAGCAACACCTAGAGAAGATGTGGCAAGAGGTGACCTGTATATAGAGAATGGAGCAAGGGTTGAGAGCAAGAATGCAGAGCTACAGGGCACTGAGGTGTCAGGCAACCTCCAGGAAGGGGGACAAACACACATATAACCACGGAGCTCAGAATCAGTGGAAAGAGGCCTGATAAAAAGCTCTACTTCTGACATTCACTCGGATGGGGCTAGACTTTTTTTTTTTTTAATTTAGAAGAGTTACAGGTTTACAGAAAAATCGTCCATAAATACAGAGTTCCCATATGCAACCCTATTATTAACACCTTGCATTAGTGTGGTATATTTGTTACAATTGATGAAAGAACACTTTTTATAATTGAACTAAGTGTAGTCCATCATTTACAATAGGGTTCACTGTGTTGTATGTCCTATATTGTTGTTTTTTTTAATTGTTATTCTAGCTTTATATGAAAACTAAAATTTCTTGTTTTAACCGGATTCAAATATATATTTCAGTGATATTGATTACATTCACAATGTTGTGCTACCATCACCACCATCTATTACTAAAACTTTACTATTAACCCAAATAGAAACTACAATTTAAGCATTAACTTCCCATTCCCTACCCCTGGTAACGTATATTCAAGATTCTGATTTGATGAATTTGCTTATTCTAATTATTTCATATCAATGAGATCATACAATATTTTTCAGGGCCTAGACTCTTATGTGGGAAATCAAAGACATCTGAGTTATACTGAGAAACTCACACAGAGAAGAAATCTCCCCCTGGGGTGGAATTCTAGAAAGGCCCATGGCCCAGAATACAAGGCAGACTCCCCCAGACACAGCACCTGCTGATTCTGGGAAGAAAGGCGATTCTCCACTGGGTAGTTGCTTTCCAAGTAACAGCAGAGGAGAAGATACACAGAGAAGTCAGACCAGCATCCCCAAATCCAGTTCACAATCCTGACCAATGGATGGCACCTCTGGGTGAAGGATGAAGTCCTAAAAGTTGCAAGGGAGGTATGAAAAGAGCCACACAGCAGGCGTTAACTGGGCATGGTGGGGGCTTGGTGGAAATTATCATTCTGGTTGGAGGCAAATGTGAGGTGTGATGGTATGCCCTAGGACCAGGAACATGAAACACTCCAGTGTCCAGGGACTGGACAATGACGTCAAAGCCTAGCTGAGGAGACCCATGGAATGCATTCTCTATGAGGAGGGGACTTTGGGTTTGGTCACAGCATTTTTCCTAGTGCCCAGCACATTCTTGGCACATGGTAGATGATATTAAAAAATTATATGTAGCTGGCTGAGCGTAGGACCTGATCCCAGCTGCAAACTAAGGGACCTCATTCAAATGGACCTGCGAGTCCACTCAGAAGCTAGTTTTATTGAGTAAGGACTCAACTGCACTCAATTCAAGGTGGAGAGTGTCCCCGCAGTTCCTTCGTTACAATCTACTCACTCAAGTTTTTTTATGGTTGTGTGTGTGTGTGTGTGTGTGTGTGTGTATGTGTGTGTGTGTGTGTTTAAGGAGGTACTGGGGATTGAATCCAGGACTTTGCACTTGGGAAGCAGGCACTCAACCACTGAGCTACATCTGCTCCCCAATGAGTGTTGGTTTTTTCATTTGTTTTGTTTTTAGGAGGTACCAGGTATTGAACCCAGGACCTTGTACATGGGAAGCAGGCACTCAGTCACTTCAGCTATATCCACTCCCCTATTTTTTTTTTAACCCTTTGCTTTCACCTACTAATGTATCACTTCATGGTTCATAAAAATGCCTTTCACAAAAAAATGAGGACTCAGAAAAATATGGTTTAAGGAGTTTTTTTGTGTGTGTTCCCTTTTAGTAGTTTCTTGGATACTTAAGGATGTGCACAAGTAGCTTCCTTTTTAATATTGGATAAGCACCGACAGTTGGCATTGAGTTCTAACTATTGCCTCACAGACCACACCATAAAGGCCAAAGTCAAGTGTGAAGCGGGCTGCATACCATGGGTAGGAGAACAGAATGTGTGCTCCACACAATGTGTGCTACAAGCTTATACATTCCATGTCATCCCACACCCCTAAGGTGGAGAGGATTATTCCTATTTTGCATATGAATGGGACCCTCAGAGAGGTTGAGGAATCCATGTTAATAGCAATAATGAGTTAAGTCTGCCTGGCATCCAAGGCCGAACTCTCACGGACTGATAGTGCCAACTGTCAGATTCTTTCCTCAAGTGATGTGGGCTCCTGTGTATGCTTCTTCCTTAAAACACCCTCTGTTCCCTTCTGAGCCAGAAGACCCACATTTTCATTATTAACTATTATACACAGAATATTAGTAAATCCATAAGAGTTCCACAACCGCATTTTTGGAGAGGCACCTTGACATTGTTAATTAATTAAAATTGATAACAACATTCCCTTGAACCTGGCCACCACTCCAGGCACTCTAAAATTACCAGTATATATGTGTAACCTTATTGATTATGGCCACAAAGGAAAACAAACTTGGATACAAATTCATACTTACCCCTTGGAGAAAGAATGAGTAAGCCATGATCTATGTATACTGTGAGATATGTAGACACTTATAAGAATGGGTTGGAGCCACATTGGCCACCAAAGATATGCAGCTGGCATGGACTTTCGACAGCAAAGCTATACTCCAGCAGACCTTCAATCACTGTTTGCTTTCAGATGCCTTGGCACTTGCTCCCTCGGTGAGGCTACCCTGCTGTGACCTCCCCTCATGTTCCCTGCTCCCCTCCATTATTGTCAGAGAAATATCATCCCAGCCTCCTCATAAGGTAAACATCCCCATCCTTTGCATGTTTCCTGGTCTGACTCCAACCTCCTTGGGCCTCACATCCCACTCACCAGACTCTCCCTTCAAAACACTTTCAGAATTCAGCCTCTCATCATTTCCCTCACTCACTCAAACCAACACCACTTCTCACCTGGATCCTGACAACAGCCTCCCAACTGGTCTCCTATGGCCTATTTGCCACACTAGAAACGGAGTGATTATTTCAAAGTGCAAATGTCATTCTTGAAATCATTCATCAGCTTCCATCACAATCAGAAAAAACCGACATGCCTTACCGAGGCTGCTTCATCTTCCTCTATATGGCTCTCATCATGACACTCCAGCCACACTGGCCTCTGTCTGTCCCTCAGTCATCCCACACACATTCCCTTTCAGGACCTGTGCATAGTCTGTTCCTTCTGTTTTGAACATTTGGGTCCCCCCACCCCCATTGCCCCATAGCTGCTTCCTCTACATCATTCATTTCTTAAAAATGCCCACTTCTCAAACCAGGTGAAACTACCCCAACTAATTTTCCATTTTATCTTTTCCAAGGTAATTATCAGTGCTTCTTACATCCATGCTTAAATGTTTATTCCCTGTCTTCCCTCAGCAGAATATAAGCTCCTTGAGGGTTGGTTTCCATCTGGCTCGTGTTTAGAATAAATGTCCGTCTTGCAGCAGGGAATCAAGACGTGAGGAAGAAACAAAAATTAATTCCCCATTCCCTACCCAGGGTGGGGATAGGCAAAGCACATGGCAGTATCTCCAGGTCCCTCCCCTCTCTTTTGGTTCCTTTGAGGTTCACTTTCTGGCTGCTCCCTCTGTGACTTTCTCTCTGTCTGAATTTCATTCTGCTTATAAAGGACTCCAGTAATAAGATTAGGACCCATCCTGGTTGAGGTGGGACACACCTTAACTGAAGTAACCTTATCAAAAGGTCCTAGGGGAGTGGATGTGGTTCAAATGTTTGAGCACCTGCTTCCCACATGGGAGGTCCTGGGTTCGGTTCCCTGCTCATCCTAAAAACAAAATAACAAACAACAAGCAAACAAAAGAAAAAGCCAACTTAGGGGAGCCGATGTGGCTCAGTTGAGTTCCAGCTTCCCACATATGAGGTCCCAGGTTCAATCCCCAGCCCTGGTACCTCAAAAAAAAAAAAAAAAAAAAAA
>JAQZBX010014283.1:0-38850 GCA_029593785.1 Cabassous unicinctus
CCTGCCAGTCTGCCAGCTGAGGCCTCAGTCCTCACACAGCAGAGCCAAGTGTTCCCACTGCGACCCGTCTCCATTCCACCAGACTCGCAGAATCTGCGAGCATAATTAATGACTGTTCTACACCATTAAGTTGTGGGGTAATTTGTTACGCAGCCTAGAATCTGGAAGATTATATATAAGAGTGCTAACAAATTTGTATATTAATATATCAGAATCCTATACACTTTTCACAGTTTAGATGAAAACTTCTTCTCCTCAACAAAGATTACCCCAAGCCATCCAAGTAAAATGAAAGAACTTGTTGAGTACCTACACTCTGCCAGGTCTCTTTCTAGGGAGACTTCACTTAATCACCCCAATAACGCAGGAATGGATGCCAAAGTCAATTCTAATAAAATACACACTTATTAGTTTATTAATTTCTATTACTTGGCTCTGCCTATAAAAACTACATCAATAAATCACATTGATTTCAGTTCTTAGAATAATTTTATCTTTTTAAACAAGTTTCCGCAGAACTCAGAAGATATATTTGAACAATTTGAGGCAATTTCATGGTAACAGTGTTTCTCCTTCCTCTAGTTTTATTAGCTCCATTTCCTCAGAGAAGAAATTAAGGCTCATGGAGATAGAGTGGTTTATCCCACGTTGAGCAGTTAGGACGGGCCAGCACGCACAGCGGCTCTCCCTTCACATTTCCTCTGTGCCTCTTTCACGATGTGTCTCTCCCTGCCCTGCAGAAAAATTCTTCATCTTCCTACTAGATTGTAAGCTCTGGGAGGCAGGATATTTGTGAGCAAATTACCCAACCTCAACCCCACTGCACACAGTAGGCTTGCTCGAAATCCACCCAGTGTTCAACAACGTTTTGTTGTGCCCCTACTATGGGTCAGGAAAGCTCTGCGGTAGACACTGAAGTCCTGTCCCTGCCCCACCTGGGAGCGTACTGTCAGCTCATCGCATTGGGAATAAGCAAACCCGTCATGAACAAACATTCAATGACGGACTGTGACAACCGTTAGGGAGGAAGGATCGGGGTCCTTTGAGAGGTGGGCGCAGGGGAATATAGTTTAGAGCAGGAGGTGCAGGTGTTAGCTAGGTGTGCTGGGCCAGGGGGCAGAGTGTGTGAAGGCCCGGAGGCGGGAGGGAGGGGCTGGCTCGAGGAAACAGAGGACCAGCGGGGCAGGGGCATGGTTTGTTCAGTGGATGGATGGACGGACATACACATGGATGGATGGATGGGGGGATAGGTGGGTTGGTGAGTGGAGGGATGGGGGGATGGAAGGAAGGAGGGATGAAGGATGGACGTTTTGATGAGTGGAGGGGTAGGCGGATGGGTTGCTGTGGATGGGGAGGAGTGGAGAATGTGTGTATGTGTGTTTGGATGGATGGTTGTAGATGGATGGAGGGATGGAGGCATGGGGGGAGAGGGAGAGATGGAAGGGATGGCTGGTTGGATGAGTGATGGACAGATGGTTAGAGGGAGGGAGGGTAGGAGAGAGTGATGGATGGATGGATGTTTGGACAGATGGATGAAGGAAGGGCACAGCTGGCCTTGGGGCAAGCTTTGCAGTTGATGCTCTTTCATTTTCCACCCTCAGCCCCCACCTCCTGTGGCCCCCAGGCCTCCAGTGCCCTCCACTGTGTCGGGGCTTCCTGGGTCGGCTCACAGGTCCCCTTGCCTCTGCCCGCCGAGGTCCAGGGCACAGCCCTGGGTGTGGAGAAGTGCAGCAGGGAGAGGTTGCCCAGGGGAGTCCAGCCAGCCAGCCAGTGCAGAGAGCAGGCTGAGGAAGTGCTGGGCCCAGGACCCCACAGTGGGAACAGACAGCGCTTGCTCCCTGACGCACAGGCTTGTCACCAGGCTCCAGCTCCACACTTCCCCCCACGGCAAGGAAGTGTGCGCCGGGGCCTGAAGACTACTCTCCCGTGGTTGTGTCTTAAACGGAAGTACACTTCAGAAGATCTTCACGGGCTTTGTTTATTTTTGAAATATTCCATCATGAAATACGTCCTGTATGCAAAAGAGCGAATATAATTATATGTATAGTTTAAAGAAGAATAAAGCGAGCACGCGTGTACCCACCACCCAGCTCGAGGGCTAGGACATTGACCAGACATTGGCCCTCCCCTGGGGCCCCCCTCCCACCACATCCCCTCCCTCTCCAAAGGCCACGGGTCCTGAAGGCGCTGGCAGCCCTGGCATTGCTTTTCTCTTGAGGGTCACAAGAAGGGTTAGCTTGCTCTGCTTTTGACCTCTCTCTCCCTAAGACTATTCTGAACGCAGCCGTCTGTGACGTGCTTTTTTGTGTGGTGTTATTTTTTGGCGCTCCATCCATGCTGCTGCACTCGGTTTGGCCATTTTCACGGCTGCGTGGAATTCCACGTGTCACGACAGCAGACTTGGTCTGTTTTCTGTCTTTCGCGCTCCTACTGAGAGCAGTCTCCTGGGCATCTTCTGGTACCCTGGTGGCTCAGACTTCCTCCGGGGCAGGGGTTCTTAACCAGGGCTCCGTGAGCTTGAATTGAAATTCAAAAAGACATTCTTGTGGGGACGTGTTGGTGCGGGGGTGATATATGTATTAAATAATACACAGTTTAGTGTGGACTTAGCAAGGGGTCCGTGGTTTTCACCTGACTGGCAAAGGCGGCCGTGGAACAAAAAGGTGAAGAACGCTGCTCTAGGGTATGTGCCTAAAAGTGAGATTGCTGACTGCAGGGCCCTCACACGTTCGTGTTATCAGATAACTGCCAGGCTGTTTTCCAAAGCGGCTGGACCCGTTTATGCTCCCACCAGCAAAGCTGCGGAGCTGGGAGCTCCTGCCCACACGTGGTCTTGTTAGACTCCTGGGTTTTTGCCAATCCGGTGGGCACGGAGTGGATTTCATTGAAGTTTTATGTGCTTGTCTTATTATGAAAACAGTGTGTCTCCCTCCAACAAGATTACATCACACCTCTCCCTCCAACCACCTCGTTCCCGCCAGCCCAAGTGCTGACCCTTGCCCTGCCTCTCCAGCCTCATCTCTTTCCACTCTGCTTCCCTCACCCTGGCCTCAGGCAGCACAGCCACCTCAGGGCCTTTGCACTCACTGCTGCTGCGTCCTTGGGGCCTCCCTCCACCACCTTCTCAAATAGGACCCTCCCTGGTCCTCTCTCACGGCAGCCTGGCTTCACTTCTCCTCATAGCACTTCATTGTCCTTCCTGGGCCTCTTACACCTGCTGTGTTGTTATCCACTGTTTAACTTTTCTTACCCCACTACCTCTCTCGAGGGCAGGGACCTGTGTCTTTGTTTTGTCCCCGTGGTGTCCTCACTGCCTAGAATAGTGCTCGGCATCTAGCGGGCGTAGAGTAAGAGTTGTTTCCCGTGTGCATGAAAGACTCAGGGATGACGGATGCTCCAGGAAGACACGATAGTGTTACCCTGAGCTGTTGCACGCCCCTCGATGGTGCCCCTTCAGTACTCACATGGCAGGGTGGGAACAGAGCAAAACGGGCCGAGTGGTGCCATCGAGGCGTCAAGCCCAGCCCTGCTCTGCCTCCTTCTCTACAGTGGCTGCCAGGCTGCCTGGTAGAAGAGGAGCAGGCCAGACCTCCAGGGGGCCGTTTGCCCTGAGATGGGTGGGTGGGTTTGGTGCTGGGGGCTCCAACTCTGAGGCACCCAGGTGGGGGGTGCAAGCTGGCCCTGGTGAGAACACGGAGGTGCCTGCAGGATCTGGGTGTGGGAAACCTTGACTGGTGGGAGCTCCTGGTTCTCTCAGCCGTTCATCCCGCTTGCGGCATGCCAGAAATTTATGGCAACTTAAAAAAACAAAGAGACTCTGGGTGGGACAGGAAGGGGGTTAGGGAGGGGGCGGGATGTTTTATTGACTTCCCCTTAATTGCTATAATTAAAAACATGTAAAGAATCTTTACTTAACGACTTTGCCATTATCATTAGTTGTTAGCACAGCTGCCTTATTAATTTCTCATTAGAACCCAGTTCACAGTCCCTCTTTGGGAAGGGGGCCTAGAGCGGGGCGGGGGCAGGGGCAGGGCCTGCCTGGAAAGAGTCCCAAAGGGCAGCAGCTGCCCGGGGAGCTGGCTGCTCCTCCTGTGCAGGAGGTTTGTAGGGAGGAAGCCTGGGAGGCCTGCAGGCCTGGGACTCCGGTGAAGTTGGAAAGGTACCAAGGGTGCAAAATGTCAGGTGGGGCCCTCACGCTCAGGTGTACACCTCACGGGCAGGTGTAAGTCGGTGCCTGAGAGCTGGGGTACCTCCCTGAAGGGTGCTCCACGCTGGCCGCTGTTTGTGGCTCTGATTCATTAATCCTCAGGACAGCCCAACCAGGTAGGCATTGGTATTAGCATTCTTATTTTAAACACAAGAGAGACGCAGGCCCAGAGAAGTTGAGTAACTTGCCTAAGGTCACACAGCTAGCAAGATGTGAGTCAGGATTTGAACCCCAGGTTCATGGCTGGGTTCAAGGTTACACCTTATGGGCGTCTTGGTGGCAAGGCAGAAGAGTAGAATTTCCAGCTGTGGGGCCTTGGGCATGTCCTCTGACTTCCCTGAGCCTCAGTTTCACCATCTGGAGAAACATCTCGTAACACCCACCTTCCTGCTTCTCAGAGCTGTCCTGAGAACCCACAAAGGAGAGACACCCACACAGTTCACTCGAGGACAGACTGCTCCGGAGGCTCTGCTGTGCTCCTCAGCGCCTGGCCAGGGGTGTTCGGCTTGGCCCCGCTCTGTAGACGCATCTCTCAGCTGTTCTGGAGTACGTCTCACTTTTTCCGGGAGAGGGAGGCAGTGCTTCTTCCTCCACCTGCATCCCCTCCTGTGCCCCAGGCTCCCAGCAAGAGGCTCTACGTCAGGGCCGGGGGCAGCTTGGGGCTTCCTGGGGCGATGGCGGGTCCCGCCCTGAGAGCCGCTCTAACCTTATTAAACGTCGGCGCTGAAATGGAGTTCTGAGGTCACCCTAATTGCGTAGATGAGGACACTGAGGCCGAGGCAGGGGAACGGACTAGCCCAGAGGCACGCTGCTCCCTGCTTAGGAGGGGGCTAGAACCCCAAGCCCACGTTTCCCGGCCCCCACCCCTCCCCATGGCGCAGTCACTCTTTAAGGACAGGGTCACGAAGGACCCCAGGAGCTATTTGCCAGCATCTTCCCAGCATTTGCGTCCCAGCACCAGCAAATCAAAGGGAACTATTGGTCCTTTGTACCCACTGACGAGAGACGCCTTCCTCCGAGCTGAGAAAATGGCATCTACTGGCAGGGCTGCTTCCAAGTGGAAAGTGGCAGTTCCAGGGTGTCCCTCTGATTCTGTTTGAACCCTGACCCTCACCCATTTTGAGTGGCTCTCATCTTGCCCTCCAGGGGCAGCATGGGGAGGGAACCGGTGCAGAATCAGGCGGTCTTGGGTTCCAATCCTGGCTCTGATACTTACTAATTGTGTGACTTGGGCAAGATGCACAACCTGGCCGAGCTTCAGTTTCTGCGCCTGTAAAATGAGGTGATGGCAGCACACCGAGAGCCAGGAACGAGAGCTGCTATCACGAGAGCGGCATTGCCGGGTCTCACCTTCCCTTGCAGGGGTGGGGTGGTTGGAAAGTGGATTCTTTGACTTCCGCATCTAGAGAGGCCCCTGGGATGAGGCAGTCGGTCGAGCAAGGGGAGGGGACTAGGGACCTTGGCTTCCAGGCTCAGGGGCGTGTGTGTCCCTTTTCGATCCCATCTTGGTTATCCGAGAGAGTGAGGCCATTGGAAACCTTCATTGGCTTGGAAGGAGGAGTGTTTTTCTCGGGGGCCAGACAGGAGCTTCTGCTCCCTGGCTTTAGGGCCTAGTGGCTTTGCTTTATGACATGACAGAGGCGACAGCTTCAAGATCTGCAAGGTCGCTCCTGGGGGGAGCGGCAGCTGTTGGTCAGGAAGGGGTTAACCTGGGTCTCCCCATTCCGCTTCCCCTGCAGCCCCTCCGAGGTGTCCCTTGTTCTTTGCCAGGGGCCTATAACCACATTTGCGTAGCTTAGCAACAGTGTCACAGTGTGACGTGGGGGGGACATGGTGACAAATGTGGATACAACCACGTCCAGGAGGCTCCCGTGCAATCTGTGGCCCAGTATCTTCTGCGGCCCGGCTTTCTCCCCCCGTAAAACGGTAATAGCCGTGCTCATCACAGCAGCTACGTGCTGGCATTGACTTGCGCTTCGGCACACGGTATCTCAATGCATCCTCCCGACAAGACTAGGAGGTGGGTATTTTATAAATGAGGAACCTGAGTGGGGGGGAGTCTCAGAGAGGTTTCAGCCACTTCCTCGGGGTCACACAGCCCTCAAGGGCAGAACCAGGATTTGAACGTGGTCTCTCAGACTCCAAGCCCACCTCCTTCCTGAAGCCAGCCTGCCAACATGATAAGGTACCCCTAGAACCCTTCCCTGCACTGGGGTCTCAGCACCTGCCGAGTCCCTGAAGCTTCCTCCAGGGGCTGGGTCAGGCTCCTGCATGTCGCAGCCTCCTGAGGTCATTCCTGCATCCCAGTATCACCGGGAGTGGTCCAGGGCCAGGGGACCGCAGCATGGGGTTCTGTGCCAGGGCAGAAGGTTCAGGTGTTGGGCCAGGTGAGTGCCCTGTCACCTGCTTCTCTGCTCTCAGGGAGAGAGCTCCCGGGAGCAGGGCCCAGGACGGTCTGCGCCCTTGTCTGCAGCACCCAGGAAATGCCAGGTGCGCCTGGTCCTTGTCAGAGGCCTCCTGCCCATGCTGCTTGCTTGCCCTGCAGCCTGGGCCTGGTCACAATCCATCCCCCCAGCGTGGAGGCAGGAAGTTCCCGCGGATCAGGGGAACAGCCTGGTCTCGAGCGAGTGTTCCCAAGTGGGGCATGAGGGATGAGAGCTGAAGCTCAGATTCTGGAAAGGAGAGGCCGGAGTTGATAATTCCCTGGCTAGAGTGAGCACATGTGTGTACATGCGTGTGTGCATGTGTGCATATGTGTGTATGCAAGGGAGATAGCGGGCATGGGGGACAGGTCCTGGACCCACGGATCCCTCTCACAGCCAAGGAGGAAGCACTTCAGCCACAGGGACGCTGACCTCCCTTCTTTCTCTTTTTGGCCAGCCGGTCAGCCCAGGGGAGACTGTCATTTCCAATAAGGGGCTCTCAATTCCAGAAAGTTCCTAGTGTCTCCTATGAACCAAGGCCTAGACTGAACACTGTCTGGGTGGCATTTCCACCTGCACATATGCATGCTCACGTACACACTTCCTCCTGCACAAGGGGCACAGTCGCACACATGCATGCATGCACGCGCACACACACGTTCTCTCCCACACATAGGAGAACAAAAGGGCAGACCAGTCCAGTTAGGCACACTTGTACAATCACGTGTGTGCACACGTGCACGCACACACTTGCACATATTCCTAGGTACACATGTACACACACGTTCTCTCCCACACACAGATGAAGAGGCAGGCTGACCCAGAACATACTCATCCATACACGGACCCACACACATGCACACACACTTGCACACATGTGTGCACACATGTGCACAGGGCTCTCCGGGCCCGCCCACGGCTCTCCACTGCCCTGCTGGACCCTGGCACTGGCTAAGTGAAGCTCCGTGGGACTCCTCCAGCCAACGCTGACAGCTGCCCGAAATCCATCATGTTAATTCAGGGCTTTGCCGCTCTTTGGAGTACGTCGAGTTGTCTTAGCGCTGATTTACGGGACAATCTGTTCTCCACTTTTGATTAGGGTTGTTTCCCATAATTATTATAAACACTCTTTACCTCGCTTAAGATTTCCTTTTCGCTCTTTCTCCCCCATTTCTCTCCAAGTAACAAGTTCCCTCGTGCTAAATCAGAGACAAGTGGCTGTGGGCTCTAGAGGAGAGGGTCTCCATTTTATAAGGGAATTCCAGGGCTCACCGAGGCTTTCCACACTCCCAGGTCCCACAGTGCAATCTTGGACCCCTCCCCATCAAAATACAAAAAAATCCCAGCATGAAACAGCTGAGCAAGAGCCTCAGGCCTGGAGCTGAGCAGGCATTTGAGAAGGGTGGGGGCAGGGGACTCAGGCGTGGGGGAAGGGTGCTGACTGGGGCTCTGGGACCCTGGTTCCCGAGACACCCGTGGGTTCTTCTGAAGCTGTCCTCGCCCTCCTCCATTTAAGGAAGCCCCTGGGGGTTGGCAGTACTGGGGAGAAGGAGGTTACCCCCAAAGGCTCGTTGAGGGCCCACCCTTTCCCCTCTGCCCCACCCTGACCTCCTGGGAGCCCAGATCTGTCAGCTGCCCCCCATCTTCGAGTGTCCACTGTGAGGCATCTCTCAGTTCCCCCCAAGATCATGGAGATCCCCCTGCTGTTACTGCTCCAGGGCTGAGTGAGCCAGAGGATGGAAAAGTTAGGGTGAAGGAAGTCAGCCAAGAAGGTGGAGCGATTCGGGCTGGCCATTATGAAGCCTTCCCAAGGCCAAGGCAGACCCCAGAGGAACTCCTCAGAGCAGTGACGAGGCCCCCTTAGAGGAAGCGGAGGGGCTGCTCCATGGAAAGAACACTGAGCCCAGAGCCAGCTGTGTGTGCGTCTATCTGCTGTGTGACTTTGGATAGCTCCCAGCACCTCTCTGGGCCTTAGTTTTATCAACTGTAAAATGAGGTCCTGGCTTGGACAAGTGGAAAGTTCCGTCGCCGACACCTGATGAGTATGTAAGGCCACGGCTAGGATCTGGTTCGGCCCAGTGGGCAGCTGATGGGTGAGACCCCTGCAGAACCCCCCGCACCCTGCCCACGCAACCCCGCAACCCCCGTGGTACTCACAGGCCACCTGGACCTCGGTTTGCCGCTGCAGCAGGGCGCCCATCCGGTTTCGCACAATGCAGCGATAGAAGCCCGCATGGGTGCGGTCCAGGCTGGTGATCATGTACCTGGGGGCAGACAAGACGCCAGTGAGCCAGCGCGATGGACAGCCCGGCATGCGGAGGCCACACCGAGGTCAGAGGTCACCGTGCCACCCTCTCCGGGAAGGAAGACTACCAGGAACTCGCCTCTCTGGCCAGGCCACAGGGTGACAGAAGGTCCTTCTCAATAGGACGGCCCCTCCCCAGGAAGGGGGTGCCGTGCCTGAGGCGGTAACCTGAGGGCACGCCCCTGCCTGGCGGAGGCTGCTGTGCTCCCCTGCCTGGGGCTCACGCCCGAGAAAGGTGGGCCATTGTTGTTTTTGGCCCAGCACACGGTGGCTGTGTTGTAAATATTAATTGAAATTGATGGAGATGACAGAGGCAGGGGGATTTACATGTTTCCCCAAATGCTCTGCATCATTCCATCCTTAAAATTACAGACAGTTCCACCGCATCTTTGAGGAGGGAGAAGGCAGAACCTTCTGGGCAAGACGTGCTGGCTTTCCATAGGAGTGGCCTACGGATGCGGGACTCAGAGGGGCTCCATGGACTCACTCCCGGGACCTGGCCCAGCCCAAGGAGCAGTAGGCTCTGGCGCCAGGGGAGAGGGGGAAAGGCAGCTGGAGAGCAGGCTGTGTGGGCTGTGCTGGCTGAGAGGCAGGGAGGATGCCAGGTGAGTGAGAGGGACTTCCAGGGGGCCGGGGACAGGGGCTGGCTTTCCAGGAGTCCCCTCTCTGATCGTCTCTCCCATCCCTGGACAATGGTCCAGCAGAGTCTTAAAAGGAACGAGGGCTTGGAGCCTGGGCTAGCCCTCCCCGAGCCTCGGGTGTCTGAGGGTTTCCACAGACGGCTCGGAGGACCAGCGCATCGTCTCCCTGCCCCCGGGGCACGCCAACCCGGTGATGGAGCACCTGCGCTCCCAGGAGCTGCCAGCTTTGTTGTCCTCCCCCAGTGCTGGCTGAGGCCTGCCGTCTTTATCATCATCATCATCATCGCCTCTGGCCGCTCAGCGAGGACCACTACCACCTTCCAGCACCTTCTGAGCATCAGATACTGTATCAAGTACTTTTCCCAGGTCTCTTCACTTCACACAGACGTTCCCCGTCTATTGGCCATCATGCACCAGTACAACTTTAACAGTGTCATTAAAACTAAGCAGCCAAAAAGCAAAATCAAGCAACAAAAACTAAAAATAAATATTAAATAAATAATAAAACAGCAGTATCAGGGAAAGAAAAATAAATAGAAACGGTCGGCACTTCATTTTGAAAGGACACGTTTGCAATCACGAAAAGAAACACAATCTCAGCACAAAGGCAGTTTAAAAACCCCATTTAAATTTAGGAAAAACCCACCACCATCCTCACTTTTCTCCTGTTACGTGGAGAGGTGGACACTTTGTCACATGTTGGCATTTGAGAGCCTCTGACTTCCCCTCCACACTAACCTATGGAGCAGGTACTTTTATTAGCGCCCCATTTTGGAGGCTGGGAAAGACCTGGTCACTTGACCTAAGGCATGACCCTGTAAAAGGCAGGGCCTGGGCTTCTGGTCCTGGGACTGCAGCCGCACCCCCGCCTTGCACCCAGGCTCTGGGTGGGGGAGCACTGAGTTTGCTTGGGCTCAGCAGTCTTACGCAGAGCCGTCCGGCTACCCAGACCTCTTATCTCTGCCACAGGCTGCAGCTCTTATCTGTCCCATGTGATTCCATTCAGAGTGCGGATGGGGAGAGAACAGGCAGCCAAGCTCTGGCAAATTCCCCTGCCCCACCCCCCATCCTCAGTGCAGTCACAGGCAGTTTTTCTCGCCTCCTGCCCCATCTCTCCAGGGGGGAGGCAGATTTGGGGAAAGTGGATCTCAAGGGCAACGTGGTGACCCCAGAAAGGAGAGGGAAGAAGAGAGGGGCTGGAGAACCTCTCTACCCTTGGAAATGGAACCAGGCATTAGAAGTCACCAGGGAAGAGAAATAGGAAGGGCCAATAAACTCATGAAAAGCTGCTCAACCTTGGTCACAAGGAAAGAAAGTCAAATCAAAACTAGGCACAAATGTTCACACAGAAGATTGCCAAAGATTGACAGGAGGGATCATGCCCAGCATTGGCAAGAGTGAGAGGGAGGGAAGGCGGACTCCAGGGCTGTTGGTGGAAGTGTGAATTGGCCCAGGCTTTGGAGCAAAATCTATCAAAATTAAAATATGCACGGCCTTTGACCCAGAGGTTGCACTCCTAAGAGCTGGCCTTTTAGACACACTTACAAAAACGTGATGAAAAGATGTACTAGGAGCTGCCCTGTAGCCATGCTTGTACTAGCAGAAAGAAATGAAAACAGGAAGCAACCCCAAAGTCCATCAAAATGGACCTGGATCAATAAATAATGCCGCAGCCGAGGAACGAGTGAGGAAGCTGAACTGAAAAGGTCTCCAAGAGCCACAAAGTGGAAGGAGGCTGAAGCTGGGGGCAGGGATCCAGGTGAGTAAAAACACCAGGTAGCAAGAGGCTAAACAAGATCATAGCTGGCCGCCAGGACCAAGGATGATAATGTGCTATTAGTCGCTGCCCAGTGATACAGGCTACTAAACCCTTAATTGAACGCTTAGGATCATGCAAATTGACCCAATAAAAATAATTTGAATTTGTTGTTCCCCCCAAAGAGTCAAAGAATGCTGTGATACCATTTGGGTGAATTGAAATAGAATATATATGTATACATATATACACACACATACTTATACACACAGATACATACATACACATATATATGAGATATATATATACACATATCCATGTATATACACATTTATACGTGCACTGGTATATGCATAAAAATTTTTTTGAGATGGATACTCAAGGAAGTGTTGTTTCCCTTTTGGGAGAAGTATTGGGGATGGGGTGGGAGGGAAATTCTTACTTTTTAATTTTATGTCTTTCTATGCCATTAAAATTCTCCTTATCATATGCATCTATTGCTTTTATTTTAAAAATAAAATAAAAAATGCATTTCGTGCATAGAATGTAAGTATATGTTATAAAAATGGCACCAGGGACTCGTTGGCTCTGGATTTGTTTGCTGATGTCAGTGATGTGTGGTGAAATTTAAACTTTAATAAAAGTAGATTTCGCAGAAGACTCTACGCACATTTGCTTCAGCGGGGACCCTCAGGCCCCCAGACGAAGGCCGACCAGCTGCAGGCCTGTCCTTTCCCTGGGTGCCATTGGAGGAGGGGGTATCCCTGGGTGTCCCCTCCCCTCCTCTGCGGGTGAGGACAGGTGCTCCATGGCCCAGCGGTCGGTGCAGCCCTGCTCTCGCTTCTCCTGCCTCCCTTTCCCTGGGCTCCCTGCCTGGGAGCAACATTATTTAAAGTAACTGCCCGCCCACCGCCTTTCCTACCAGGGAAACCTGCTCCACTCCACCCAACTGCAGCTCTCCTCTCCCTGCCTCCTAGGCAGGTGGAAGAGGCAGCCAGTGGCTTCTCCTTGGCAAACCCAGTGCTCTGGAAGATCCCTGATAATGACAGTAATGGCTCTTCCTATCCTGGCAATGCTCCCTCGAGGGCCCAGCTCTGCTGGCTCCACCCACCTGCAGCTGCCCACCTGGCAGGAGACTAGATGAACCCAGTCCTGTCCAGGGTCTCCACCAGGGCCGGAGGGGTAGATGAAATGGCTTCTGGGCTCGTACCTGATTCGCCCAAAAGGGAGCATAGTGTGGGAGACTGTACCAGGACTTCCGAGACAAGTGGATTTCTGCTCTTTCCTAGGAGGGTAGCCTGGGCAAGTTATGGAACCTTTGTAAGCCTCATTTTCCCATCTGTAAAGTGGGGGCAATGATGCCCACCTTTGATGTGAGGATTACAAGATGCCCTGGGCATAAATGCCTGGCGTGTGGCTGGCGCTGCACAAATGCTCGTTGAATGAGGGAGCGGATGTATGAGTGATTGGCAGGGAGTGAAAGGTACTGGGGTGAGGTGGGGAAATTCAGAGAGGACAGGATGGGGTGGCAGGAGCCCTCCCAGTGGAAAAAGAGGCAGATCCCCTGCCAAAGGCCACCCCTTTAGCCTCCTGACATCTGGCAAACCTCTCTCCACCAGTCTGACTTCCCAACCTTCCAGTGTCTTCCATCTGTGTCCTCTAGGTTGAGGGGCCTGAGCCGAGCTCCTACAGGTGTGGGAAGCGGTGATGGTGGGTAAGTGGCAGCTTCCTCCTGGCTGACCTGCAGCCTCAGTCTCCACCCAATAAGAAAGGGGTGCAAGGGGCTAGGGGACACCCGGCTCCACCCACCTCTAGGCTTCCCTTAAAGGATTTGTTGATTGATTGATTGATTGATTTAGAATAGAAGACATAGTCACATGCTTTAAAACATCAAAGAATAATACCCCTCACCCAGTTTTCCCCAATAGTGACATCTTGTACAAGTATGATATCACCAAATGTTACTTTTATGTTTATTATTTTTCAAGATTTATGGCATATTTACGTGGTTTTGAAAAAGTGGGTACTACTAATAGTTATAATGGTGACTTCATCTAAAGAACTTTTTTATACTTAGCAAAGTATGGCTACAGGAAATTAAAATGTCAATTTATATGCTTTTATGGGCAGAGAAATATAATATCTTGATCAATAAAAGATGTTCAAGCATAAGAATATATGCCATTAGGATAAACTTCTATGGAGAAAGTGGGATAGAGTTCATAAGTTCAAGGAGAAAAAGGAATGATGAAAACTTTCCAACAGTTAAAGAAGAGCTTGTTCTTATATTTTTTAAATGGATGTAGGTGGAAATAAATTGATATACTGTTTATATTCTGTTAGAAAGAACTAAAAAGAGTGATAGAAAAATCAAAGAATACAGAGTACAGAGTAAAACGTCTCCTCTACCCCCGCCCCCGGCTGCCCGGCCGTCACTGCCCCCACGCCCTCGAGGAGGAAGCCACTGTTGGCAGTCTTTCGGTATCTTTTCAGAATTTCTTCATGCAAATACAAATTTACAATCCCTCCTCTTTTTAAATCCTCAAACGTGGCCTCCTGCGCACACGGTTCTGCTCCTTGCCTGGCACATGTAACGATACCTCTTAAGAGATCTTTCCACGGCCCCGCATAGCTCTTTCCTGCCCTTGACGGCTGTATAGTGGCGAGGACTCTTTGATGGAGGAAGCTTTGCCTTCCCCCTGTTAGATGGACAAAGGGAGCGGGCGGAGGAGAGGGGGACTTGGGGGCCGGGCTTGGGACTGGTAGAAAGAGGGTGCAAAGGAGGACCTGCCATCGCCCCGCCCCGGCCGCTGTACCTCCATCACGGGTTGTCCTAATTGAACCCGGCAGGAGCCCACTGGCTCAGCCCTCCTCCTCCTCCTCCTCCTCCTCCTCCTTGATGAAGAGCTGGGCTTGGGGTGGAGGGCACGTGACGACAGCACGGAGAAGCGCCAAGACAGATAATTGGATTTTTAGAGACAAGAGATGAGCCGGGGAGAAAATAACTGCCTAACAAATGTGGCATCTTCTCCAGCACGTGGGGGAAACACAGCGTGCCCTTTTTGGTTCGAGTCCTTGAGTGTCACAGTTGATATTTAAAATGATTCTTACTCGCATTAAATAAGATATTTCAATTCCACGAAGCTGTCAGGAGCCGATGCGGACACCAGAAATAACAGGCGCACTCTCCTTGTATTGTCCTCGTTAATAAATCAGGTGCCTGCAGATGCACGTGGAGATGCTCACACGGAGGAAGTGTGCATGCGCATGCACACTGCACACACACACGCACACTTAGGCACACATGCCATTTGTGCACACACACTTGCACAGACACACATATGCATGCACATGTGCACATACTTGGGTGCTCACGCCTATACGTGAACACACGTGTGCCCATACCTATTGAGCACACACTTGCTAATTTGTGCAGACACACATATGAACACACGGGTGCATGCACATGTGCACACCTACACACTTGTGCAATGCAGGCCCTCAGGGACATAGATTTCTGAAACACTGCTCCCCCTTGGGCGTCCCCTGGCTTTTCTTCTCTGAAGGGGGGGCAGTAAGGAGAGAGGGTGTAGAGGGAAAGGCTAGTTGAGGTTTGGGGGGGAATAGAGCGCTGTGCCTGCCTCCTCCTCCTCCTCTATGGAGTCTGAAGGAGGGTGACAGACAGGGTCCCCTCCCTGGCACCCTGGGGTTCCTCTTACAGGTATGTGAGAGGCACCTGCAGGAAACAAGGTAAGGTAGGACGGAGCCCCCCCATCCATGCTCCCTCTCCAGGCTCCATCTCTGAGGAGTGAGCTCTCAGCCCACGTCCCCTGGGGGTGAGTGGGACCCTCTGTGCCCACTGCTTGCAGGTGTCACTGCTGAGTCCACCCGGCTGAGGCTGACACAGGGCCCAGGCTTCCTCCCCTCTTCCCATGGGCTTTGGGCACTAGGCAGGAAAGGCAGTGAGCTCCAGAGTGCGTGCCCGCGTGTGCTGTGTTCTCAGACTCTGGTGGGCACACTGCACCCATTCCTGCCACGGGGAGACTTGGGTGGTGCTCGATGAACCGGCCACTGGGCCGGTGGCGGCTAGAAATGGGCGCCATACTGTGGCTCTGCTTTCATAAAGAATCTTCTAGCAAGAAGGCAAACTCTGACCAGGATGAAATAAAGGGGGAACCTACATTACTAGGTAATTAACACAATTATTATAAAGCAACTCTGCTAGTGTAAGTAAGGGCTGCAGCTGGTAAGGACCTGCTATGTCGTGAGTCATCACAGAGATGAACCTCAGCTGGACAGACTCAACGGCATGCGGGCTCTCAGTCCTGGGGACTGCTTTGAGGAAGGACAGTTCTGACTGTTGACCCTCTCCCTTGGACGCCAGAGATTATTGGTGATGGAGGATAACAGAGATATGTCTGAGTGGATTTGATCTGGGGCACTTTAAAGAAAAGCTGTTGCTAAGCTCTGGCCAGCCCAGTAACAGTGGAGACCCAGGAAGAGGACGCTCTATTGCTCCGGAAAACTCTTTAGTGCAGGGCTTCTTAACCCGTTTTGTTCCACGGACCCCTTTGCCAGTCAGGTGAAAACCACAGACCCCTTACTAAGTCCACACTGTACTGTGTACTATTTAATAAACATATCACACCGGCATCAACACGTCCCCACAAGAATAATGCTTTTTTGAGTGTCGATGCACGCTCGCGGAGCCCAGGTGAAGACCCCTGCTTTAGTGGGTTTTTTGATGGTGGAAGGGGAGGCTCGGGTGTTAAGAGGGGTGGAGGCAAGCGAGCCTGAATGGCCTGTTCGGTAAAGCCACTGGAATGCTGACGTTTCCCTCTGGCAGCCCTAAGCGTCCCGAACTCATGAGAGAGAGAGGGAGAGAGGGATGGGGAGAGAAAGAGGGACACCAGCTCTCTGCCCAGGAAGCAGACGGAGTCCGGGGAGCAGGTCCGGGGCCGCCTGGGCACCGTCCACAGAGAGGCGTGGTGGGGGGATTCAGGAGCGGTGAATCCTGTTCTGCTCTAATTTCCTTCTGGCCTGGGCCTGGTTCCCCACCCGCACCTTCAGTAAGGCTGCTACACGGTTGGCGGAGCTTTGGGGAAGGAAGGAGAGGACACGGTGCTTGTCTCTGGGGAGGGGGAGAGCGGTGGGAAGAGGAGGCTGCACCTCAGGAGGGGAGGGGCTGAGAGGGGACCAGGGACTGATGACCAGGCTGGACTGGAGTGGGAGGTGCAGGTGGGCAGCGGGAGGGGCGAGCGGTGGTCCCGGGAATCCCTGGAGGGCTGGGGAGGGCCCAGGAGATGGACATCAGGGTAGTAAAGGACACGGTGGCCCCCGGGGGCAGGAGGGCTTGGGCACAGCGGGGTCCCCTCATTGCCTGGAGGCCTGCAGGGTGGAGAGTGGGCACCACAGAGGACAGCAGAGGGGCAGGCAGGACTCAAGCTCAGAATATGGCAGGGAAGGTGGTGCTGGGCCAAGGGGGGGCGTCTGTCTGCTCATCCACTCACAGGCAGGTGGGGCTGGCTGGAACGTGAGAGCGCCGGGGCCACCCCCCCCACAGGCAGGTGCAGGAGCAGCCAGGACGTGCTCAGGTCAGCAGGTGTGTGCAGCACCTGCATGTGCAGGAGATGGGCTGGGCTCGGGGCCTCGTGAAGACCCCAGCTTCTGCCACGGCCTCTGTCTCTACCAAACTTCCGGCAGTTTCCCATGAAAATGGGCTGCCTCTTGCCTCTCCGCGTGAGCCCCCTCATCCCGCAGGGTCCCTGTCTGGCTTCTTGTTTGACTGCTTCATCTTTCAGGACTCAGCTAAGCTGCCTCCTCCAGGAAGCTGCCTGAATCCCCTTCCTGGCTGCCCTAGAGTGTTCTCCTGCCACATTCATCTCAGTTTAATCCTATTCGCTTGTCTGTCTCCCTAAGGCCGTGTCTTGTACAACCCCCACCCCAGAACAATACATAATGTCACAGGTGCTTAATAAACTTTCTCTGGAGGAGAGAATGAAATGGTTGGCGTGGCAGCCCGTGTCCTAACCCCACAGTCTGGGACTATGTTCCATGGCAAAGGCTTCCACAGGGGCAATTGAGTGCACGGTTTTGAGACGGGAGGTTATCCTGGATTACCCAGGTGGGCCCAACGTCACCCCAGGGGTCCTTATAAGACGGAGGCAGGAGGCCCAGAGACAGAGCGAGCCGTGAGGATGGAGGCAGAGGTCAGAGGATGCGGCAGCTCCAGGGGCCAGAAGGGGCCAGGAAAGGGAATCTCCCCTAGAGCCTCCGGAAGGAAGGCAGCAGGCCGACACCAGAACCGCGAGAGAACACACCTGCGTTTACCAGCAGCCCCAGGAAACGGATACCGCCAGGTCTACTCTGGGTTGGGAACACCTGAAGGGGTTACAGTTCAGGATTTTCTTTTAAAAAGATTGGTTAAGAAGATACCCTGAGGTTTGAGGGGAGGGAGAGTGTGGTTACTGTTCCTAAACAGGCAGAGCAGAAAGGAGGAGGAGGGCTTTGCTGACACCTAGGCCTTGGCCCTCTCCCCACTGTTCCCTGCCCGCTCCTCCGGGGAGAAAGCCTGCCCATCCGGCTCTGGGCTGGGGGAGTCTCCTGGGCGCCTCTGTCCTGGCCTGCTGGCACCTGGCTGAAAGGAGTTACAATCGCTTTCATGTCGCCACCGTGGAAAAGAAAGAAATCCGAATGAGAACAAATGGATGGAAAAGCAACATGGAGATCAGGCCTCAAGGAACTGGTCGCTGGCTGCGGCCTAATCAGGCTGGGAGGAGCGGCCTGAATGATTTGCTTTCTGCAGACTGTTTCCAGCCTCTCAGGTGTGTGTGGGTGTGTGTGGGGGAGTGTGTGGGGGGGCTGCCTTTGATGGCCTCTCCGCCCGGGGAGCCACCTCCTCATTAGACCTGCCCGAGCATCTCAGGGAGCTGCAGGGTGGAGGGAGGGCTGGCCGAGGGGTCCCCCTGACCCCTCTCAGGCCCCCATGTGGGAGGGAAGCTTGTCTGGGGAAGGGAGCAGATGGGGCAGCAGGAAGTGTGCCTTGGGGGTGACCCAGGGAGAGACCTGGGGCCAATGGAGCTGGGGAGGGGGTGTGAGGGGGAATGGGGGGCTCTGGGTGGAGGGCAAGAGGCTGAGGGAAGCAGAGGTGCTGGTGGGGGCTCGGGAGCCCTGGTCAGCAAGGCTGAGGGAGGAGGTGCGTCCAAGGCGGGCCTGAAGGGGAAGGCGGGGGTGGCTGGGGACCCCAGGAAGGGGGACCAGGCATGAGGAGGGGACCTGCCAGTCCTTGGACGGGGCGAGGCATGTCCCAGGGGCCAGGCTAAGGAGTTTGGACTTTTCCTGAGGACAACGTTGAGAGGTTTAGCAGGCGTGTAAAATGGGTTGGCAAACCGCGGCCCACAGGCCAAATCTCTGGCCCAGCGCCTGCTGTGTGGTCTGTGAGCTGAGGATGGTTTTTTATCATTTTAAATGTTGGGGAAAAAAAATCAAAAGAGTCACATTTTGTGGCAGGTGAAAATTAGATGAAATGCAAATTTCAGCATCCACAAATAAAGTTTTATTGGAACACCACAATGCCCATTGTTTGGGTCTGTGTTCACGCTTAGCAGCGGAGTTGAGTCGTTGTGGCAGAGACCAAATGGCTCGTGAAGGCTAAAATATTTACTATTTGGCCCCTTACGGAAAAGGTGTGCCAGGCCTCAGTGTAAAAGAATCAGATTTAAACTGGCTGCAGGGTGGAGAACGGATTGGAGTCAGTCAAGGCTAACGGGTTGGGGGGCAATTCAGAGGCCTTGGCCATGGACCACCGTGCAAAATGGTGCCGGGGGTGAAGGGAAGTGTGGAAAGGTGTCTGCTGATCCTGGCTGCCAGGGGGTACCTGACAGCCCCGGGGAGGGGAGGGGTGGTCTCAGTGGACTGGTGACTGCAGCTTAACGTGGAGAGCAGGAGAGGAGGAAGAGGAGACCGTGAGCACTTGGGCTAGGAAGAATGGACGGCTGCAGGGAGGGAACGTGGGGTGCAGGCGACGGCGAGAGCGGGCTGTATTTTTCACAGATGCGAGAGACCGGAACGTGTTTAGACATTGGTGGAAGGCGGTCAGCGCCAGCTCCTGGAGGAGGCGGTGGGTGGGAGTGAGGTCCTGGGCATCGCCTGGGAGCTGGTTGGCAGTGCAGAACCTTGGGCCCACCCCGGATTTACTGATTCAGGCTCTGCCTTCTGTTCCCGGGGTGATGTGTAAACACACCCACGTGTGGGAAGCACAGGTCTAGGATGGGGTGGAGGAACAGGTGCAGGGGGAGAAGAGGGAGGCTGTGCATTACAGCCAGAGAGGGGAGGCCTGAGTCTAATATTCCAGAAGTGGAACAGTTCTAGGTGATGGCAAGGGGCAGAGTCTGGCTTTGCCGGTCCTCAGTTTCCCCCTCTGTGAGGCGGCTCTGAGCCCGAGTCTCAAAACCACAGCTTTGGCCTCAGACGCCCTTCAATCCAGTCCTCGCTTCCCCACTTGCTAAGCCCTCGTCTGTATCCCAGGCAAGGCTGGCGTGGCTGCCTGATAGAAAACACAAGTAAAGGCAGTTCTGCTCTAGCGCTTGTTTAGAAAACAAGTCTGTTCCGATGCAATTGATATATTAGAGGGCAATTTAAGCATAATGTGAATTTTGCATTTGCTTATGAATGATTTTGTTCACAAGAAACACTATAAATGCAGAAAACTGTGCTGAGCGGAGCCCAGCTGTGTAGGAATACACACAACGCACACGCTGCAGATACCCACCAGCTACCGTGGCTTACCACCTGCATTCTGAGCAATCCCAACCGGCGTTGCAACTGTCAGTCTGATTGCAAACAACCCTCCTTCCACCACTTCACTGTCACTCCCAAGCTGCCAGGCTCCCATGAGGCCTTTCTCAAGGCAAGGGGCCATGCTTATCGTAGTAGGTATGCATTCCTTAGCCATTCAGCACGGGCGGAATTGTGCTACCGGGTTCACGAGGGCCCTATCACTTTCCATGTGTCACTGAAGCTGGTGAGTGTCATTCCCCTCACCCGGGTCTCCCCATAAGCCCTGTGGTGTTTATTGCACAATTTCACATAGTACAGCGCTTTTTTACAAACCTTCCTATTGCATCATAGCAGAACTGACTGCAAGGTGCTCGGCACAGTGCGTCTGTAGATTATTATTATTGATCGCCCCACCCATATCGGGGGGCTCATAGCATGCCAGGTACTGTGCTGGGCTCCTGGCATGAGCAGAGTAGCAACAATAGTGACTGTGGTGGCTGGAAGCTGTATGCACCCCAGAAAAGCATGTTCCTCAAGTTAATCCATCCCTGTGGGTGTGGACCCACTGTAAGCAGGGCCTTTTGGTGAGCAGGATCTTAAGAAGTGACCCACCTCATTCAGGGTGGGTCTTAAGCCTCTTCCTGGAGTCCTTTACAGGAGAATGAAATTCAGACGAAGAGAGAAAGCCACAGGAGCAAGAAGCTGAAAGCAACACAACCCGGAGGAGAAGGGAGACGGCAGCAGGTGCTGCCATGTGCCGTGCCATGTGACAGAGGAGTTCAGGAAGCATCACCTGATGATGCCTTGATTTGGACATTTTTCTCAGCTTCAAAACTGTAAGTTTGTAAGCTAATAAATTCCCATTGTTAAAGCCAACACGTTCCATGGTATCTGCTTTGAGCAGCTTAGCAAACTAGAAGAGTGATATATTATTGATCATATCAGTAACATCATATAGATATAATTATAACAATGACGATAAAACAAGAGTCTCCGTGGCAATGTGGAACCATCAGGTCCTTACGTTTAGCTGAGATGTGGTACTGCCACATCCTGCTTAGAAACACACAGTTCCCCAGCTCCACTTCTGACCATTCATTTCCTACTGCTACCCTCCCAGACGACAGCGTGTCTTCCTGGAGGCAGCAGGGAGGGAGTTAAACAACAGTCCCTCTCGGCATCCCCGAATCCCAGGGAATATAAGGGGATGAGGACTCTGTCATCTCTGGGCTGGAACGGCTTTGCCAGGGCCCCTTTAATGCCCACAAAGCACAAGGCTAATAATACTAAGGTGGTGGCGTGGTGGTGGTATGTGTGTGAAAATGTGCATCACAAGCATTAACTTGGAAGAGGGAGAACCAGGTGGGTACTTGGTGAGCTGTGATGACGCAAATCCCCCAGCTGGAGCGGATGTGGCTCAAGCAGTTGAGTGCCTGCCTCGCACAATGGGAGGTCCCGGTTCGATTCCCAGTGCCTCCTAAAGAAACAATGAGCAGACATCAAGTAAAAACAATGAGCAGACATTGAGCAAAAACAACAAGCAAAAACAAAATGAGCAGGGAGTGGATGAGGCTCAAGCAGTTGAGCGCCTGCCTCCCACATGGGAGGTCCCGGGTTCGGTTCCTGGTGACTCCTAAAGAAAAAAAATGAAAACCAAACAGACAAGGAGCAAACAATGAGCAAAAACAATGAGCAAACAGAGGAGGGAGCCATCTCAGGGGAAAAAAAAGACACCACACACAAACCCAGCTCTGCCCAGCCCAGCCTGAGCTCCCTGCCCTGCTGAGTCCAGCTCCCTGGTCTTTACCAGGCTTCTGATTTCCCCCACCAGATGTTTGAGGGATTAGTGAATGTTGCTAAGGCTGGAGGATGCACTGCAGTCTGCCCTGCCCCTGCCCCAGAGGCTCCCTCCATGCCCCCACCTGCCTGCAGCAGGTCAAGGGAAACTGGGAAAAGGACTCCCAGGCCGTGCCGTGATGCCTGCTGGTGACAGCCCTGGTAGGGCAGGGGGCATGTCACAGGGGCCCCGTTCCTGTCTCGGGCAGACCTGGTTCGAGGTCAGTGCTGACCCTCCTACCTGACGCACGGTTCCAGGGGTCACTGTGCTTCTCCACTGAGTCCCAGGCTGGGCTGCTTGTGCCTCCCTGCTCAGCCACCCAGGCGGGAACGCCGCTGCTCCCGTCCCCTCCCCTGGCTCCTGGGCTCCGGGTTATACCTCCCTTTGTGAAAGCCTTCAACAGCCTCCCACTGAGGCCCAAAGCATGCACCCAGCCACTGCCAGGTGTCGAGCCCTGTGCTTTGGGCTTTGGGGCCAAATGTGACTGTGATGCTGCTCCTGCCTTGAGAAGCATACAGCTGGTCTAGACCAGTAAAATCTGGCAAAAACAAACAATAACAACAACAAAAACAAATTATCTATCTATCTATCTATCTATCTGATCTTCCATATAGATAGATCTAACTTTAATTTGGCCAACAAGAATAAATGAAAGGAAGCCAAAATAAAACATGTCATGTAGATTTGTTGTTGTTGTTTAAAAAGGACATAGTAAACACCAGAAGAGTGAAAAGGGTGGAGAGCTTTGCATACTGAAAGAATTTAGCTTTATGAGAGCCATGGTTTTCCAGTTCTTAGCAAGCTGGCTCCAACTCCATCTCAGGCCTCCCTCTAGCATGAGGACCCACGTGTGCCACATGAATGTTTCACCTGGTACACGCTCTCAGCGCTCACCTGCTCTCCCAGGTACAGTCCTGGCTCTTGGCAGGCCGTCTTGCCTTCCCCAGCAAGGTGACGAGCTCCCTGCGGGCAGGAACCCCCATTCTGCCCTGAAACACCCCTTGGCACCTCACACATGGTGGGCATTCAACAACAAGCTTTGGTGGGCAGACTGCCTGCACAGCTCCCAAGCACCCCGCAAAGCACAGGGAGAAGGGGCCCCAGGTCAAGCCCCCCTCCTTCGCTCTGCCTAAGCAGCTCTGATCTAAGTGTTGGTGAGCATAGGTGGAGAAGGAGGTTTTTGACTGTTTGTATTTTACTTGCTGTGTGACCTTGGGCAAGTTGCTTAATCTCTCTGTGCCTCTATTTCCTCATCTATAAAATAGGGAAAATAATTAAAAAATACTTATGTGGGTCAGATACTGTTCTAAGCACTTTATATACGATAACTCATTTAGTTCTCATTAACGACTTCATGAGGATATTTTTAATCCAAATTTGGCAGATGAAGAAGATGAAGAAACCAGGCACAGAGAGGTTAAGTAACTTGCTTAAGATCACACAGCCAGCTGGTGGCAGAGCTGGCATTCAGACCCCAGTAGGCTGCCTCTAAGTTTTGTGCTCTTCACCATCTCACTACTGTCCCTTCCTGCAGGTACGCCGTGAGGAGTAAATAAGAAAATACAGGTAACGAGTGCAGAACAGGGCTTGGCATGAGACACACACTCAGCCCTCTCTAAGAGTTAGCTGCCACTGTTATTACTGATGATATTATTATTCTTCACTTACTCATCGGTGCTGGGGGAAGAGGGTGTTGCCCTCCGCCCCTCTAACTGCGCCCCACACCGGGCCCAGCGCCCACTCATCTAGGACAAGCCCTTGCCCATCAATCCAGCCCTGGAAGCAGAGCCTGAGCTGGGCTGCCAGGAGCACCAGGTGCCAGGGCCAAGGCGGAGGGGGGCCGCGACCTCAGCGTCCCCAGGTGGACTCCCCTCTCGGCCCTTCTGCACATCTGCTCAGACCCGGGGCGGCTGGCCACCGAGACGACAGGACTCACCTCCAGCCCTGCCTCTTCTCTCGGGGTTTTCCAAAGTCACCTTTCCAGGTGACTTCGGAGACACCTCCTGGGGGAACCAGCCTGCCAGCCGCCAGCTGGGAAAGGTGCTCAGCGGGCTGCAGTCAGATCCGAGTGAGCGCGGCGAGATGGGAAGACACGCCCTAATCTTGTGCGGCGACTCCACTCAGGATGTGGGGTCCATTTCCACACCCCCTATATCTGGGCTGACTTTGTGATTTGCTTTCACCGGAATGTGGTGGAACATTCTGAAGCCTGGGCCTCAAGAGCCTCGCAGCTTCCAGGTTCGCCTTCCCGGGGCCCTGCTCTGAGCCTGGCATGCCATGAAGATGCCAGGGGGAGAAACCACATAAAGAGAGGGGTCCAGCCCCAGCTGACGGCCAGCTGAAGTCACTTTATGACCCAGGGCCAGGCTAGGTCCTGACACTGTGTAAGCCCCTTAGGGGCAGAGGGGTGGGTGGTGGCTGGAGCCTTTGGATGCACTGCTCTGTGGGCTGACCTCCAGGGAATGTGTCGGGTCTCCTTTGGGGAGACTGTTTTTCTTTGTCACTATTCCCCATTCTGCAGAAAGAACAGCCAATGCCTTCCCCAAGCCCCACTAATCCCCACCAGGGGCCAGGGACCCCACCTGTGCTCCCAGCTGGAGAACTCTCAGGGCATCCAGGGCACTGCCAGCTGGAGCTGAAGCTCCTGCCTCCAACCCTCACCCCCACCCCCTCTTCCCCAGTTTCTGTGCCACAGGGGATTTGGGCCGCCAGCTGGGAGAAGAAACCCCAGCAGTCAGAGAGAAGAAAAGGGGGTGTGTCAGAGACGCCTCTTGGGGGGACAAAGGCACAGTGGAGAGACCTCTCATCTCAGAAGTCGCAGAAGAGAGGGAGAACCCCGAGGGGTATAGGTGGGGGTGGGGGAGTCAGGCAGCCCCCAAGAAGCAGGGGGTCACTACCACTCCCCGGGCATCTGTCTAGATCACCCAAGCGTACAACTGAGTCATGATCTAATTAGTTTCTGTGTCCTGGCTGACAGCCAAGGGGGCACAGGAGGATGGGGGGGACATGGAAGGAGGGAGAGGCTCAGGGCAAGCTGAGGTCTCCAGCCCGGCTGTGTGGGGACAAAGGAACAGTTTATTTCCATACTGAACTCTCCCAGATAGAAAACATATGTGGCCCTCCGGAGCCCACCTCTCCCCAAAGGAGCGGGTGGACCGGACCACGCACGCCCATCTATATGCATTGGTTCTTAGGGATTCAGGCCAAATTCAAATTTGTCAATTTCAGGTGATGGATGATCAAACCCTCCCTAATTTGCATGTTAAATTTCCTTGTGGTGGAAATAAATAGCCTCAGTTCATCAGGGAAGAGCTGTCCTCCAGAGCCTTTCATTAAAGGCGGCTGCGGGCGCCTTCAATTTGCATGTTCTGCGCCGCGCACCCTGGGGAGTCTGGGCAGGCGCGGTCCCCAGGGCTGCCGGGATTGGCTGCTGGAGGGTGGGAAGAGAGGAAGGGGAGAGGAGGGAGGGTGTGGCTGTGCGGGCACACCTGGGGGGTGGGTCCCTGTCCCTTGCTCCCCACAACGTGCAGTGTGACCCGGACATGTCACTGTACCTCTCTGGGCCTCAGTTTCTGCATCTATAAAATGGGAAGCATGACCCCTGCTCTGTGAACGTCCCAGGCCTCCCTGTGTTACAGGAGCGTGCACCCAGCGTGCAGGGGTGTGGGCTGGGATCGTGCTGTGTCCACACAGGTCCGCACGTGGGTGTGCAGAGAGGAACCTACCGAGGATGCAGACAGAAAGAAGGGTGGATGCTGGATGCTTGGGTGCCTTCGCGAGGTCCCACCTGCCCGGGCCTCAGAGGGAGCCCACGGCGTCACAGAATTGCCCTCCCACCCCTCCCCCAGGGGCTCCCAGGGGTTCCCAGGGATTCCCAAGGGCTGTGAAGCCTCGGCATGATCCTCTGAACCCCAGGGTTGGGGATGGCCAGGGAACTTGGCAGACATCCAAGAGGAAAGAGTGTGGAGGCAGAACCTGTGGCCCAGGGGTGCCTGCCCCCCACCCCAACCCGGCACGGTCCTCCTGGGTCCCGAGGTGCCTGCTGGATGAGAGAAACGCCATCAAACCAAACAGGAGGGTCAAGTCTATGCATTCTAGTGTGCAGAACGTTGCACAAGGAGGCAGCCCGGTGAGCTCCGAGCAGCACTGGTTGGAGTCAGGAGGCCTGGGTTCGAATTCTGATTCTGACTTGAACTCATTTCCCCCTCAGGCCCACAGAGCCCGGCTGGAAATCGGAGGGCTTCTAGACGCCAGCGGAGACATTGCGGGGCTGCGTGACGCTCTCAGGGCCCCTGCTGCCCCCACCCCCAGCCCCTGCTGTCCTCAGCTCCTGCCCAGTGAGGTGACACCCTCCATCCATCTCCCACTTCCTCAGGAGTGGGGGGGTCCACTTCCTCCCCAAGCCAGGGCCCTCACGAGAGCTAGAGGAAACAGGTTGCTATGGAAACCGAGCCAGCAGATGTTTGAGACTTTTGCTCCTTTTATCCCTTTCCTTGTACATTGTGAACTTAATAGTCTTAATTGACATAATTATTGCAACACCAACCTGGGGCACCGGGAGCCAGCAGGCCCTCTGGCCGCCCAGCCCCTGCCCTGACCCCCAGGGGCTCTCCCTCTTGCTTCTCTCCCTCCGGTCGGCCTCTCTCCCGGCTCTTCCTGCCACGCACCAGCAAAGCCCGAGGCTGCCGCCGGGCCCTGTCATGTCCAGGAAGAACCCGTCCTAGGCAGGGGAGGGCCCCACCCAGGCGGGCAGGAGGGGCTGGGCTGGGGTCTCAGGGCTGCATTAGGAGCAGCTTTTGGGCATTTGTGGGGACGGGGTTGGGGGTGCCACAGGTCACCGCGAGCCATGCCCACATCCTCACCTACACACCCACCAGCGGCCTCAGCCTCTCCTCCAGCGTTTTCATCCAGACTGCCCGGGAGAGGCCAGAGTGAATCATCTACACTTCGGGGAAGTGGGCTCAAGCCTTTCACTCACTAGGTGTGTGAGCTCGGGTAAGGGCCTGCGTCTCTCTGAGCCTCCGTCTTCCCACCTGCACGTGGAGTTGCTGCACCTGCCCTGCTCATCCCCCGCTGATTATCAGGTGGAGAGTCAGCAACAGAAGTGCCGCCTACTTGGCTGTTATAAAAGACGAGGAGCCGGGCAAGCTGGTCGGCCGGCGCTGTCCTCGGGGCCAGCTACGTCCATGCCAGGCTGGGCCCGAGGCACCAGGATATGAGAGGCAGCCGTGGCTCCAGCTGGGAGGGGCTGTGTGGGGGTCATCTCCATGCTCTGGGCTAGTGGGTGTCAGCTGGGGTGGCACTGCCGCTCCCATGGGACATGTGGCAATGTCTGGAGACATTCTTGGTTCACAATGGAGGACCCATTGTGCTCTGGACATCTAGTGGGTGGAGGCCAAGGACACTGCTAAGCATTCTGCAATACACAGGCCAGGCCCCACCATTTCTGTCCCCCAAGGTCGATTGCCTTGGGGCTGAAAAGCCTCCTCTAGTTGCTGTTGCCTCCAACGGCAGCCCCTGGGAAATGGCCTAAGTAAACGATGCCCCAGGGTCCTTCACACTCCGCTACCTCCTTGGCGGAGGCCTGCCCGGGCCTGTGGACAGGGTAGAGTGGGCGGTCAGCCCATCGGGTCTGCTCGGCAACCTTCAGCCTCCCCACCTTCCCTGGAGCCCCCCAAAGGGGAGGAGCATGCTGCCAGGTCAGGCGAAGGACAGAGCTCTTGGCCGGGGACCCCTTCCTCCCCCAGTTCACCTCCCCCATCTCTCCCTGAGGATCATGACATTTCTAAACTCGTTAACTTTTAATTAGTACCTTCCCTCTGCCTGAGTACACTGGCTTCATGCCACGTACATCTCTATTAAAATTCAATTTATGCCCATCACAACTAATTCCTGCACTTCAGCTTTCTCACCACCAGCCTTCAATTTTCAGATAAGATGTCCAAATTCTCGGCCGACTCAGAGTGGATCTCCTAAGAGGCAGGGGATGGGCAGATGGGATCTGGCTACGCTGAAGGCGAGGAGCCCAGACTCCTGGGAAACGGTGGGAATGAGACCCTGGCAGGAAAAATGAGGTGGGGGGAGAGATGGCTGCGCTAGGAGGAAAGTGGTGGGATCCTGTCTTTACTGGGAGCTCTAAGGCCACCCATTCCATGTTCAGACCCACTGACGCCCAGGCAATCCGCAGGCTCGATTCCCTGCGGCATTCACAGCCACGTTGGGAAGTGGGCACTAGCATTGTTCCCACTTAACAGACCACACAACGGAGGCAGGTATTACGTAAGTTCAAGTCAGGGGCAGAGCTGGGATTCATATTAGAGGGCTGCTGGAGCTGCATCCTGAAGCCAGGCTAGGGCTTGCTGTGTAGAAAAGGCGTGTCATGGCAGTGCAGGTGGAGGCGACGGGTGAGCGAGGACTTGGGGCTATGAAATCAGAGGTCAATGTCATGTTCAGCCCGTGATGGGGCTGGTGAGAGCTGATGCTGGAGAGAGGGGCAGGACCAGGAGATGAAGGATCTTGGGCTCAGTTTCCTGTGGCTGCCATGGCAAAGCGCCACACACTGGGTGACTGAGAACGACACAACTGTGTTCTCTCCCAGTTCTGGAGGCCAGAAGTCTGAAACCCAGATGCCGACAAGGCCACGCTCCCTCTGGGGGCTCCAGGGAGGAAACTTCCTGTCTCTGGCAGCGTCTGTTGGCGCCCAGCAAATCTTGGCGCTCCTCGGCTTGAGGCTGCCTCGCTCCAGCCTCCACCTCCGTCTTCACAAGCCTTCTTCTCTGTGTCCATCTCTCTGCCCAAACCTCTCTATCCATTGGATCCAGGGTTCACCCTAAATCCAGGACAACTGCATCTCAAGATCCTTAATGGATCCTACAAAGACCTTATTTCCAAATAAGGTCACATCCTGAGGTTCTGAGTGGACGTGAATTCTGGGGGGACACTATTCAACCTGCTGCAAAACTGCCCTGGCCAGAATCCTCTGAAGACTGCCCCCTGCCTACAGGATGTGGCCCAGAATGTTCTTCCTGGCATTCAAGGCCCTCCCTCCGCCATCTTGTGCCCCCCATTTCCAGGGTCAGCCACGTTCCCGCCTCCAACCCTTTACTCGAGCTTTGCTCCCCAAACCCGTAAGAAGGCTTCCCGACACTCAGCCCTCACTCGCTCCTCATCTTGCCCCACCCTCCCTCTCCCCAAGGCCACCCAAGACTTGGATGTCCCTAAATCGAGTTGACGGTTTTCAGTGTCCAGCACAGTTGGTAACAGTTGACCGCACAGACCTCGAAGCACCCTCTTTCCCTCTGGGACACCCCAGTCTCCAGGCCTCCATCCTACCTCTCTGGCCTCTTGGTTTTGTCCTCCCGGGCTGGTTTTCACTTCCTCTATTGTCTCTCCTCTGAGGCTGTGTCCCTTCTCCCGGCTCGCCCACCCCCACAGCGTGAATTGCCACGTTGCGCCGATGACTCTTCACCTCAGCTCTGGCACGAGCAGCTCCTGGATGTCTCATGGAACTTCCACAGCCCAGCCCCGAGTGTCCTCACAAGCCCCCTCTCCTAGCTCCCCTCACCACCTTCCTCACCACGGAGCTTCCTCTGCCCCCCATGCTGCCGACCATCAAGTCATGCCAAGTCGACGTCCTAAACCTTTCTCAGACCCAGCCACTCGGCTCCATCTCTGCTGTCAGCAAGACGGTCCCACGCCACCACTCCTGCCATGACCGACCCATGCAGCCACCTCCAACCGCTCTCCCTCCAGTCCATCCAGTACTTCCCCACCCTGTTGCCAGAGCAACTATTTTTAAAGTGCACATCTGATCCCTGTGTGCAACCATTCGAGGGCTCCCCATAGATTTAGACAGGAAATCCCCCAGGAGAGCCTGTAAGCCCGGGAGGCTCTGGCCCTGCCACTCTGGCATCTTGCCCTCCCCTAGCCTCCTTGGCCACCTGCCTTCTTCCACCCCTCCTGCCTGAGGGCATCAGCACACGTGGCTCCCTCAGCATCCTGCTGCCCTCGCCCCCAGCCCTGGCTGGCTCTACTCGTCCTCTATGTCTCAACTTCCCCAGCAAGTTCTTCCTTGACTGTACCTTCCCTTGACAGCACTTATCAAGGGTGGAATCCGTGCATACCTGTATAATTACCAAATCCGGCTTATACTTCAGGCAGACAAGGATCTTCCCGTCTTATTTAGCATCCCTAGTGCCCAGGGGCTGTGCGTGGATGACGCAGGGACGCGATGCCTCCCGCCAGGAGGGACCCCCTTCTACCCACTGCTGTCCACACCAAGTTCCAGTTCCACACCTTCCAGAAGGCTGCCCCAAACTGCGGTTCACGTGCAACTCCTCCTGCCCCTCCCTGAAGTGTCTCTAATAGTCGTTGTCCAGGACCCTTGCCCAATTTACCCTCAACGTCGGCTGCCACTCTTTAGCCCGGCTACTTAATGAGGTCACAGGTGCTCGCTTTGCTCTTCAGCTAGAACATTCCAAAGGGCGGTGGGGAGGTGGGGGAGAGCATGACATGATCGTTTGTCTGGTCCTCGGCAGAAGACCTGGCACTCATCTGGGCCCTAGGACTTGGGGCAAGTAGCCGGACCTGAGCCTCCGTCTCCTCCAGCATCGAAATGTCTCCCTGCAGGAGTTGCTGAGAACAAGAACCTGAGTGGGGAAGCACCAGTCCAGGCACTGGCACGAGGTAGCTGAGCTCCGGACTGTTCCTTGAAAGGCTGCATGTCAGCGTTAGCCATGATTACTTCTCCTTCTGCAGAAGCTGGCTGGAGACATGCCCAGGAACCAGGCTGCCGTCCTGGGAAAGCATGAGCACTGCACGGCAGCAGCACAGAGCAGGGGAAGGAACGCGGGCTTGGGGTCTGAAAGATCCTGGTGAAACCGACTCTCCATCCACTGGCTGTGTGACCTCGGGCGAGTCGCCGAACCTCTCTGAGCTGTGATTCCTAGCTGTGAAGCAGAGACCATGATAGCGCCAGCCTCGCAGCACAGCTGCCAGAGCAAGGTGGTGGTGCCTGTAGGAGCGAGGTTTGCATCCTGGCCCCCCCGGCACGTGCCGGGGTGCCCTCTGTGAAGGCCTTCCTGCTTCTGCCTCCCCCACCTCTGCTCTCGCTTCTAAGGGGAGGCCAGGGAGGGGGGCCAGAGGGCAAGGGAGGCACAAAGCAGCTGGCCTGGGGAGTCTGTCTTCATCCTCTCCTCTGAGGATTTCAAAGGCTGCCAGTGGCTTGGCGGGCACCCCCACCTCTGTGCCCCTCCCCGGGGCCATCACATGACGGGCCTCTTTGCCTAGGCCAGGATTTCTTCTCCTGCGGCTGAGTTCTCAGACACCGCAGCTCCCCTGGGGAGGGGTGGTAGCCTGGGGGTGGGGCTGGGGACCAGCCTGGGCTGGCCTGATGAGCTCTGGCTCACCTGGACCCCGGTCCACACACCTGCTCTTCTCCATGCTGACCAGGGGCCATGTGTGGCCACAGGGGTGGGCTCGGCTTTGGCTGGTCTCGTACCCTCATATCTGCCCCGTGTCTCTGCAGACAGGATGAGAACACTTTCCGTTCACACGGTCCTCTTAGATTAGCTTCTTGCTCTCTGGATGACCCCAGGCCAGTTCTGGAACTTCTCCGAGCTTCAGGGTCCCCATTTGCAAAATGAGGGTAAAAATGCTGACTTCTTGGTGGTGCAGCAAGATGATGTATGTAAAGTACCTGGCAGCGAGCGAGCCTCAAGAAACATTAGTGCTCCTTTGGATGTGTGTGTGTGCCTGGTTAGGCATGAGACTGTAAGTGTGTGCGTGCACATGTATGTGCATGGGTGTGTGTAGCGTCTGTCTAGCTGATTTTTTTTTCCTATTTGATTTTAAGTGTGTGAATACTTGGGGAAGAGAAGTTACCAGGGCCAGGACAAAATGATCTGGGTGATGACTTCGCTGGGATGTGGTCACAAGGACAGGTGGCTGCTGTCCATCTTTCCATCCTCCTCCCCCATCTTCACCCTGGCTGGTCATTTCTCGAGCTGGTAGGATCAGCTCCAGCTGCCTGGCAGCCTGCAGCCCTCGCCGGTGAAGGGAATGAAAATGGAGGCTGAGTTGATTCAACCTGGGAAGACGGCCCCAGAGGAAAGAGGAGCCGAGAGGAGGGAGCGTGGGAAGCAGTCTGATGGAAGAGGCTCCAGCAGCAACACGAGCGGGTCTGGCTTCTATAAGTTACTGTCCCACATGGTCAGAAAGTTCCGTAAGCACACCTACATGTTTCCTGCAGACACACGCTCCTAACCATTAAACATGTATGCAAGATGGTGAAGTGATTGCACACACACACACTCTATCAAACACATTAGGACCTTATATATTCAAATGAATATTGTGCTCAATCTCCCCCCTCTCACCCCCAAAACACACACCAAGAGTCACTTTGGTGGGGTGGGCAGTGGATCAATGCCCCAAACCTTTGGAAGGTCCTTCTCAGGCTGTGTCCCCCCCACATAAAGAATCTTCTTTAGAGCTGGATTTTGCTTTGTACCTAAGTAGTACACGCCAACTGTCATAGCCACTTTATTTCTCAAACCGGGAGTTTAAGGCTGGTTTCAAAATGGATAAAAAGGCTCTTGTATCTAGCCCTTGCCAAGGAGGAGCTCTAAAAAGGGCCCTGGACCATCGCAGCACTGCGGGACTAGGAGCACAAGTGCAGGGGACTGCTTGGGGAGAGACCCCCTCACGATGCATGCCTTCTGGAGGGTTTGTTACCAGGTCAGTCCCATTAATCTATCAGGACAGACACCTTGCATAGTCCCAACAGGTGCACTGGCTTCATGTGTCTTGTGCCAGGGCTGGGCTCAACCACAGACCCTCACTGGCCCTTGCAGTCACCCTCTGAGGGGAGAATCATGATACCCGGTGTGGGGGCGGGGGGGTGCAAAAGAGGCAAAATGTTAACAGTTAATGAATGGTGAAAGGTATACAGGCATCCATGGTACAATGCTTACAATTATTCTAAGATATGGAAAATTTCAAAATAAAGAAATAAATAAAAAGCACCTGCTGTGGACCGGGCCCTTGCTGGGGGGACAGATGTCTTTTCTCTGGCCCATCACCCTTTCCCCTTCTTCCTGCTAACAGGTGTCACCCTCCTTCCCAACCTGGGGCTGCCAAACCCAGAGCCCTGTGCCCTAGAATAGACACATGACTCAGGCCTGGCCAATCGTGGTGTCCCATACTGCCTCCCACCGGGATTGGCTAGGGATGATCCAGGCTGGGCCAATCAGAATCCTACCCTGGGACTTTTAACAGTGAAACTTCTAGGGAAGCCTCCTTCTACTCTGAAATCATAACTGTAGGTCTGTGATCCCTGAACTTCTCAGTGTCACCACTGAATGAAGTCAGCAGCCTGAGGTGGGTGGAGACAGGCAGCCTGGAGGGGAGAGAACCTGGCAGTGTCAATTCCTGGTTCTAAGTCCCGAGGTGCCCGCAGCTGCCAAGGTTCCTGAAGCTCTGGCCTCAGGTCTGTGGTCTATTCGCAGTGCTCTGTGAATCCTTAGACAGCAAGGCGTAAGGGATGCAGGATGGGCAGTCACAAAGGGCAGAGAAGAGGGAGAAATGTGTGTGGCAGAAAGAGAGGGAGAGGGAGGGAGAGTGGGAAGACATATGCACCATTAGGAAAGGCTTTCTGAAAGAGAAGGCATTTGAGCTGGGCCTCAAGGAGAGAGAAGAATCTGTTCGGAACAATGTTCCAAGTGGAGGGGCAGAGACGAGGGGAAGTGCAGGACGATCCTGGGACCTGTGGTGGTCCAGTGTAGTGGTGAGTGGGTTACCTTGGGTGGGAAGGGCAGGAGGTAATGCAGGGCCACCAGGAGCATTCCACAAAGAGTTCTGAGGGTCCCGTGGCAGAGTGCAGACCCTACCTTCTGGGCACAGCAAAGTTTTTGATTAGAGGGAAATTCAGGCACATTCACGCCTCCAGGTCAGAAAGCTCACCTCTCAGGGGCAAGGAGGCAAGGACAGGGGCTTCCCTAGTGGAGGCTCCTGGATTTCCCCAACAAAGCCAGACAGTAGAATATTTGCATTCTCCCCTCTGCTTTGTTTTCTAGAATTCGCAGAGCACAATTAGCAAAAAGATTGTTAAGAAGACACATTGCAGCGGTGCCTTCCGAGGGCCTCCTCAAAGGAGAGGCTGAGTGGTGGCCGGGAAGGAACTCCAGCTTTGGAGTCAGACGACTTAAATTTGAAGCCCAGCTCAACAATCTGACCCTGGATGAATTATTTAACTTCTCTAAGCCTAGTTTCATCATCTGTAAAGTGGGGATAATAATTGAACCTACTCAAAGGATTGCTGGCAGGATTAAATGAGATAATCATGGATTGCACATCGTGATGCCTGCCATATAATAATTCTTTGTCATTGCTAAAGGATTATTATTTTCATTACCATCACCCTCAGATGGAGCCCAACCCACCCCTCCCTGGGTGACTCCAGGGACAGGGAGCTGACTATTCCCAAAAGGAGTCCAGCCATTTTTGGGCAAGTCTGACGCTTCGGCTGAGCTGGGATCAGCTCTGTGCAAATGCCCACTCTTGGGTGCACCAAAGGACAGGCTCTGGACCAGATGAAGAGCTCACTCTCCTTCTCCCGGCTGCCTCCAGCTCCCGCTGGTGGAGGTGGAGGCAGGCTGGGAGGCCCCAGCAGCACCACCACCAGTGGGGTGCCACTCACATATTCCTGGTGTTCCCATCCAAGCATGTTTGTCTTCCACGAGGGATACAGGGGCTCCCCAAAGAGACTGTCAAAGTTGCCCCTAGGGTGCCTGGCTGCAGTCAACCTGGTCCTCCAAATGAAAACCACCCTGGGGCTGCTCTCCTCATGGGCTCCCTGGAGAACCCAAGACGCAGAGTGGTCAGCACTGGAGGGCCCAGGCTTCTCACGGTCCTCAGGAGGAGGGTAGAGCACCTCCTGCCCTGGCCGCCCCCTCCTCCACCCACGTGGCTACGCTCCAGACCAGCCAATCCAGTTCAAGGCCTGGACAGAAGGAACCGGGGTGGGGGAGGGGGAGGGGGGGTCACCTCCAACTCTGGCCTCCAGGCTTTGTAAAGGATGATCACCTGGGAAGAACAGATCCTCAAGCAATTAAACCCCCTCCTCTCATTTGCATTGTACCCCTGGCGGCAGATCCCCAGGGCAAGACAATCTTGTTTCCCCAACAAAACCGATTATGCACATCAGGCCAAGGGATTAATCACCAGCCACAGGGCTGGGAGGCAGAGAAAAAAGGCAGTGATGGGAGGATGAGAGCAGGAGGGAGGGAGAGGCCACAGGGACAAGCTGGAGCCCAAGCTGGGCTTGGGGAGCGGCTGCTTCCCACTCAGGCTTCTGGCGGCAAGGCCGAGAAGCTGCCCTTGCCTAGTGTCCTAGGGAGGGAAGGGCCAGCCCAGCCCTGGGCCCCTGTGCAAGGGAGGAACCCAGATAAGCTCAAAGGCACTGTGGGGAGGGGGGTCCACCTCCATGCCCAGGTTGCCACCTGCCCCACCCCTCCGTTGGCCCTAGGCCCGCCACAAAAGACCCCTGGAGACAGCAGAGTTCTTCTCAGGGGGTAGGGGAGGCAGGGGCTCTGGCTACAGCCATGGCCACAGATGCTCCATGGCCACAGACGCTGGGCGTGAGTTCCCCACCCCTAGTCACCGGCTCTGACCCATCCTCTGTCCCATGAGCCACCCTGCCTGGTCAGTGTCTCCAGCCCACCACCCAGCCACCCTCTGCTGGGCTCGGCAGGATGACGGCGTCTCACACCTGGGCCAGGGCTGCCACTGGCCCCGCTTCTGTCGCCCTAGCCTCCGAGTAGCACTGGGGCAGGAACCTGTAACCAAGGCCATCCCTGCCGCACAGGTCCCCAGCTCTGATACACCTTCAGCTGCGCAGAGAGCCCGCGCGCCGGAGGAAGGGGAGGGGAGGTGCAGCTTGCCTGTACTCCAGGGAGAACTTGGTCAGCTCTCTGTTGTTGTGGAGCCACTTGAACTCCAGCGGCCAGCTGCCCTCGGCCATGCAGGTGAGCACCAGGCGGTTCCCCTCCAGGTGCACCTGCGTCCGCACGGGCTCCGTCTTGAAATATGGGGACACGTCATCTGCGGGAGACAGGGATGAAAAGGCACCGGTGATCACTTGCTCACGTAATCTCCTAACACCCCTAGGTGGGTGGGGCAGGTACAGCCAGGTAACGTGCCCAAGGTCACCTGGCTGGGAAGGATGTGAACTTGGGTCCATCTGACTCCAGGGCTTGGTCTTCAACTCCAGGCGTCCACATCTGCTTCCTGCCTCCTCCCAGGTCCTTTCTCCTGGGACCACACCAGGCTTGTCCGTTTCCACTGCCACCCCCACGCCCTGGCCATCTGCTTTCTCGCCCCACTTAGGATTCCCATCCATTCCATAGCCTTTGTTTCTCCAGGAAGAAGGAAGGAGGGATGCTTACTGTGCCTCAGCCAAAGGGAAGGCAAATTTCATCAGGAAAATAGGGAAGTGGGCTGACAAATTTGCAGGTGGTGGCAGGTGTCCCATGTCCTGCTCCCCAAGGCTGAAGGAAACCCCTTAGGCATCGAAAGCAGAGCTCATCCAGGGGGTGGGACACCACCTGCATCCCCTCTACCGCTGGGCTGCCTGCCCCTCCTTTCTGGCCCTGGGCCAGCCTGCCTCGGTCTCCCCATTCGTACTAAGCCTGGGAGAGAAAGTGCTACTGCCAAGTTTGGGGGGTGGGCGGAATGAATGGGTGGATGGGGTGGAGTCTTTGCCACACTTTTCTGCAGTCTCACTCTGACCTAACCCCCCCCACCCTTGCCAGGGAGAATGCGCTTCCAGCCCCCAGATTTCCACGGATGTGAAGCTTTCTGCCCTTCTGGCCAATAGGAGCAGGTGGGAGGGGGAGTGAGAATAGACAAGGGGGTTGAGGAAAGAATAGGGGGAGACGGGAAGGTGGAGAGGGTCTCCAAGCTGGGCTCTGAACACACCTGCTCTTTGGTGGATGGGGGTGGTAACATAACAAAGAGGAAAGCTCTCGGCGTGTTCCGGGCTGTTCTAGGGGTATTCACACCTGCTCATTTAATCCTCCCGGCCATCCCAGACCGGACAGGATTATAATCCGCATTTTAGAGAGGGGAATGCTGAGGCCCAGAGGGCTTAGAAACCTGCCCAAGTTCATGCAGCTGGAATTTAATGCTCTGCAAACGTCAGTGTGTGTGGGGTCCCTGCCAGGGAGGGGGCTCTGCTGTCTTCAGCGCTGGCTGGTGTCCCCCTCATGCCCAGGTCTGAAAGCTAACTTTCCCCTTGGAATCAGAGGGTAGAAAACCATAAGACGTTCTCTTAGACTAAGAAATGGAACAAACCAGAAGAAGAGAGAAAGGGACATGCGTCAGTGGTTGGGGAGGGGGGATGGCTTAGGGGTGGAAGGGGGAGCACAGGCGCCCACCTGAGGTGGGTGCGGATGATGCTCGGGGAGCCCATCCTCTCACCCTCTGTTTTAACCAGTCCTGGCCACCCACGGGCTTCAGCACTTAGCATTTAGGCTAAGGCCTGGCTCTGGTTCGGGGTCCAGGTCCACTGGACCTGATGCCTGGCACCCCCGTGCCTGAGGTCTCAGCCTTAGGGGTGTTTACACTGCAGCTGTTTCCGGGAACCTGACTGGAACCCCTACCTCACCACTGACCCTCGCCGTGGGCTGGGCCTGTGGTGGGCAGCGCTGGCGGCGGGAGGGAGAGCTGGGCGCCCCCTGAGCACCCTCTCCCCGCGCCTCGCAGGCTGACCGTTTCGGTCACCTGTTTCCCGCTGTTGACTTGCGCCCCTTCGCATCAATTTCAGCAACCGTTGTGTGTGCCTGTTGCCTTAACCACAGCTCCAGGCGCCCCTCTCAGAGCACGGACTCCCGGGAAGCGACCACCACCCGCTGCCTCTGGGCTCCTGCCCCCCTCTGCGGAGAGCACCCATTTGCCGAGGGAAGCGACGAGGGGAACTCGCCAGGCAGCCAGCCCTGCTCTCAGCTTAACAAACGGGCGCACTCTCACTTCAAAGTCGCATTCATATCCTCCAGCAGCTTTCAAGAGCCCTTTGAATCGCGCTTTAAAAACCCTCTGTTAGCTCCTGTCATCACTCGTTTGTTTTAAAACAATAACATTTCCAGCCCCCAAGTGATTAAATCCCCTGGATGTGGGACTGAGTCACAGCCAGAGCAGCCAGAGGTGGGCGGTGGGTGCGTGTGCTGGTGCCTGCATGCACACACACACTTGTGCACACACAGGTACACAGCACACACGTGCACCCACCCACATGTGTACGCACATGCACACACACTTGTGCACACACAGATACACAGCACACACATGCACCCACCCACACGTGTACACACATGCATACACACTCGTGCACACACAGGTACACAAGCACACACATGCACCCACCCACATATGTATACACACATGCACACACACTCATGCACACACAGGCACACAGCACACACATGCACCCACCCACACGTGTACACATACACACTCGTGCACACACAGGCACACAGCGCACACATGCACCCACCCACGTGTGCACACACACGTACACACACACACACACTGCACCCAGACAACCTTGCCTCTGTAAACCCACTCACTGGGCAATTTGCTCCCAGGCCTGCATTTGCCAGTTTATTCCTCAGGCTCTCCCAGGGGTGCTGGCCTGGAGCCAAATACTTTTACTTGGATGGATCATTCCTGTGGCTGCTGGAGATGATGACTGGGGGGCAGCGGATGGGGGTGGAACTGCCCTGGCCCGAGAATCTGTTGGGTGCAGGCCCTGTGCTGGGTGTAGGCCCCATGGTGAGTGCAGGCCCCATGGTGGGTGCAGGCCCTGAGCTGGGAGCAGGCTCCGAGCTGGGTGCAGGCTCCGTGCTGG
>JAQZBX010014284.1:0-13480 GCA_029593785.1 Cabassous unicinctus
AGTTTTGATACGTTGTGTTCTCATTTTCATTTGTCTCAATATATTTACTGATTTCACTTGCAATTTCTTCTTTGACCCACTGAATATTTAGGAGTGTGTTGTTCAGTCTCCACACATTGGCAAATTTACTTTTTTCCTGTCTGTTATTGATTTCTACTTTCATTCCATTATGATCTGAGAAGGTGCTTTGTATAATTTCAGTCTTTTTATATTTATTGAAAGCTGCATTGTGACCTAACATGTGGTCTCTCCTGGAGAAAGATCCATGGGCACTTGAGAAGAATGTATAACCCACTGAGTTTGGATGCAGTGTTCTGTATATGTCTGTTAGGCCTAGCTTGTTTATCATATTGTTCAAGTTCTCTGTTTCCTTGTTGATCTTCTGTTTAGTTGTCCTATCTAATGATGTGAGAGGGGTGTTGAAGTCTCCGACGATTATTGTAGAAATGTGCATTTCTCCCTTCAGTTTTGCCAGAGTTTGTCTCATATATTTTGGGCACCCTGGTTAGGTGCATAGATATTTATGACTGTTATATCTTCCTGGTGGATTGTCCCTTTTAGTAATATATAATGGCCTTCCATATCTCTTATCACTTTTTTGCATTTAAAGTCTGTTTTGTCTGATATTAGTATAGCTACCCCTGCTCTTTTCTGGTTACTATTTGCGTGGAGTATCTTTTTCCAACCTTTAACTTTCAGCCAGTTTGAGATACCTATTTTTTAATCAATGATTTTAATATATTATTCATGAAATTTAGGTCCATAATATCTGTAAGATGAAGAAGGCCATGTGCTATGAGATAGAGATGTAATTTAATATATTTCCCATATGGACATTTACTTTTCTTCATTTAAAATTTTATTTTTATATCAATGTTACATGTTACTCAGTTAACATAAGATAACTTCAATAACAATAAATCTGATTTAGTCAGCAATTACACTCCCCCATTATTTTTGTTCATTCCTCAGTCTTGTAGGATTTGGGACAATGTCCAGTCTGCTTCAGGCTGAGGAGGGACTTAGATATTATGGGGCAGAGGAATAGAATTGTTTTTCTTGCAGTTGAAGATATGCTTTCCTTTTGAGCTGGGGCTGGTCCATCATCATCATTTTGTTAGCTATCCAGGGGGCAGGCCTGAAAAACTGGAGAGTAGTAGTTGACCACATATCTGCTGGTTTTCAGGGCTCCACCAGCATAGGAAGAATCCAAAGGCTTTAAGTCTCTGAGAAATATACTTAACAAATAAATTGGAAAGTATAGGTTCAAATAAAAGATGCATAAGAATCATGATTAGGGGATTTATACCTAAGTATGTCTATGTTATATTGGTGAAATAGCTTTTCATATATTCCCTATGTTCTCAGCTATAGCCTGGTGAAGGGGCATTGATTTCAGGTGGCTGGGTGGCTTGCCTATAGTGTCAGGATGTCCCAGGACCATTGGAGCAGTTTTGCTTGTGGCTTTGTGTACTGTGACATTTTGTGAAGTCTGAATGAAACCTGCATGAGTATAACCTCCAGAATAGCTCCTTACTCACTTTGAAAAATCTTCACCATAAAAGCTCTATTTTATTTAATATTTCCACTGTTTGATCAAGATCTTTCTTCAAAAGTATTGCTGATTAACCCTTGGTAATAACTATTACTTTTTGAAGCTCAGTTTATCAAAGAGCCCTTTGTTTTCCCACTCTCACTTTATAGTATACCAAAGTCCCACAAATGGTGGGTCTCTTTCAGAGCTCCCTGCTCTATTCATGGGGCCTATGTGCATATGTCTTTACCAGTATGACAATCTCTTTTTAAAAAAGATTTATTTTATTTATTTTTCCCCCCTCATAGTTTGCACTTGCTGTCTGCTCTCTGTGTCCATTGGTCATGTGCTTTCTGTGTCTGCTCATCTTCTCTTTGGGAGAGACTGGGAACTGAACCTGGGACCTCCCATGTGGGAGAGAGGTGCTCAATCACTTGAACCACCTCAGCTGCTGGTTTGTTGTCTTTCTCATTGTCTTTCCTCTTTGTGTTTCTTTGTTGCATCATCTCGTTGTGTCAGCTCTCTATGCCTGCCCATTGCACCAGTTCACTGTCTTGCTCATCTTCTCCAGAAGGCACCAGGAACCAAACCCAGGACTTCTCATGTGGTATGTGGGAGCTCAATCACTTGAGCCACATCTGATTCCCTTACACTCTCTTAATTACTGTATCTTCTTAATAACTTTTGTTGCCTCCCAGGCCAAGTTCTATTGTCCTTCCTTTCAGCCATGTTCTCTTGTTTCCCTTTTTACTCATTCATATGAATTTTAGAATCAGCTTACCATGTTTCATAAAAAAATCACTGTTGGGATTCTTATTCTATTGTATCTATAGATCAATTGAAGAAGAAGTCACATCTTAATTTAAGACAGCAAACTGCCCTTTCTATATCTACTGATTGGTTTAAGTGTCTGTAAATGTCTCTAAATAAAGTTTTATAATATTTCCCTGACCTTTTTTAGGAGGTACAGTGCTTGAACCCAGGACCTTGTACATAAGAAGGAGGCAGTCAACCACTGAGTTACATCTGCTCCCCAGTGAGAGTTGTTTTTTTTTTTAATTTTTAGAAGGTACCAGGCATTGAACCTGGGACCTCATACGTGGGAAGTAGGAACTCAACCACTTGAGCTACATCCACTCTCCTTTCCTCTAGCTTTTGACTAGCTGCTGTAGGTGCTTTCCCATATACCTAAGCCCTTCATTCAGTGTGTTCCAGCCAACTTACAAATGCCATATCACTTTGCCTGTGACTTTTTCTGAAAAAGTGTTGCTTTCCACACACAGCAGGCCAGAAATGCCAGAGAATTAATTAACAGTCCCTAGGAGCAGACCTTATCAAGGTTGACAGAATTTAGCATATAAATATCCTGCATGTCTTCCTACTAGATTCCTTAACTCAGGGTCATGTATTTTACATCAATTTCCAGTATCTATGTGACTAGGTTTGGTATGATTGAATATATGATTTTAATCCTTTTGATTTGTGATTTCCAGAGACTTGCTGTGTGGTTGTGCACAGGCAACCACAATGGGAGTTGACTTGATGTTCATTGGCTGCTTTCCATTTCCAGTATCATTTCCTTCCACTTCTGCTGGTGTTTCCTATACTTTCCAAATAAACCATTTTTACTCAAACCATTATCTCAAGGTCTGTATTTTGGAAAACCTAAAATAAGACATTGACAATTTTTTCAATGACTGTCCAAAATCACTTATTTATTGTTCAAAAATGTTTTTGGTATTTACAAGTGTATGTTATTGTGACTGCTTTGAAAAGAAGGGAAAAAGAAGAATTCTTCCAGTTTTGAAATAGAAAGTCCTCTTAAACAATATTTTTATCTTTAGTAGAGCTACAGGTAAATCAGTGAATGTGATATTTTAGCCATTAAAAAATATCAGTTTAGCTGTGCTGCCTATTTCTTAATTTTAGCAAGTTTGGTTTTTACAACTTCTACTCTCTTTTTAGTTATTGTTGTTTTGTTTATCTCTAGTAGAAGTCAGTGTCATTGTATATCAACTGGAGGGCAGGGCTGAAGGGCTTCCCCTTACAGGAGGGACAGAGTCAAGTAGGCTGTTTCTAGGGTGCTGGGCAACTAGATGCAGAGAGGGTCCTAGGGGCTCAGAGACAGCCTGTGAAAGAACTGGTCACCAACACAGCCACATCCCAGGCAGCATCTTGGGGCATAGGCTATGGATTGAGGGTACATGAGGGCTAAGGACAGGCTGAGGCAGGATGACAGACTCAGTTCCTTCATGGGTCAGATATTTATAAGGCTTCTAGTGTGTGGTAGTCTGAACCATCATTAGGAGCACAATCCCTCCTTGCCTTCATGGAGTTGCAGTGGGAGGCAGCAGGGAGAGAGACTAAGTATAACAGACTTTGCTGAAGAAAGGGAGAAGTGGTCAGATCATAGATGGAGCCAATCCTACAATTGAAGCTCTTTTCTAGCTCCATACTGGAGTCCAGGCCTGCCACTCCCAGCACAGGCCAAGCAGAGTTGGGGATGGGAGATGCTGTCCATTGGACAGGTGATGGAGTTCAAATAAAAGGCCATGACAACTGACAGAAAGCAGGCTGCCTTGGAATGTGGAAGACAGGCTGGAAAATAGGATACAGGTGCCTTTAGTCTCAAGAAACTGAGATAAGATCTGAGAGCAGACAGGTGGGGAGACATCCTGAGCTTCATAGAGTGTAACGTGTATATGTTAGATAAAGATTTACAAGGTCTGCTACTAAAGATTTACAAGGTCTGCTACATGCAGGAATGTAAAGAGAGCTGAGCCATTAACTCTCAAAAGTTGCTGATTTTAGTAAAATGTAAACTGTCACGTATCTATTGCCTTTGCACATGCGTACACGTATTTTCTTTGTTCTAAAGCCAAATAAAAGCCACACTTTATTATGTAACGGGGCTCTTCTTCTCCATTCAGACGGAGGGTCCCCTGATCTCAGTTATTTCTTCTCTTTGTCTCATTCTTTCTCATCCGTGGCACAGTTTTCACGGACCCAGTTCCTGAACGCCAACATATGGCGCCCAAGGTGGGGCTCTGAAAACGAAACTTTTCTCTCAGTCAGTGCATGGACCAAGGAGCTCCTGAGAGCGGTTTTAAAGAAAAAGAAAACAGAAAAGGTAAGTTACATCCTTGGGATCATCAGGGTTATGGGTAATCAGCAGTCGAACTTTGAAGAGTACTCTAGAGTGTTAAAAACTTTATTAAAAAGCACCGGTGTAACTATTAAATCCTCGGCTTTTGAGGAACTTTTTTTCTCTTGTACAGAAACATTGTTATTGTTTTCAGCTGCAAGGGCGGGATATTTTAAACCTGAAACAATGGAAGTTAGTAATGAAAGCTTTAAAAAGGGCTTATCAAAAGGGAGAAATAATTCCCCTTCATGTATGGTCTTTGTGTAGTCTTATTTCTGTTGCTCTTGAACCATTACAATCAGATGAAAATGAAGATATTAAACAGGATACTGCTATTGCTGGACTGATAGCAGAACAAGCTAATGATGATTTTAATGAAAATATATATGAAAAAATTAATGAACAGCCAAAACCAGATAAACTCATGTCTAATAAAAGGCAAGGAACAAAAAAGGGAATTCATGGAACTTTTCCACTGGTTTTTATGCTGTCCACTGCAAAAGATTGCCAAGCCAAAACTAGTGTAAGAGCTCCATCTAGCAGCAATAATAGATCAATACCAACTCATGTGTGTCTGATATGCCAGAAAGGGTTACTCTGGGCCAATGAATGCCATTCTAGATATCTTAAGAATGGCAGTCTCATTAATAAGTTGGGAAACTTATGGGGAAAAGACTTATTATACCAATGGGGAGCTTATTTGAATATTCCTCACATTTCTGAGACAGCTAAACATATTACTCTGGCTCTTAAGCCTCTTCAAACCGAATCTAGTAAGCCCTCTGAAAATGCGGAGGCGGAGGACTCTGTCCCTGATCAGCTTGAGGCCAATTTACATCTGTATGACTATGAATGTTCTGAATATGACCATCCAGAGCCTCCTACGGAGGCTTGTGTTGCCATAGCAACCAGGAAGGGATCCTTAAGGCATTTTTCAAGCTATTAATAGCCCTTCAGCTCCAGCTGTGGATGTTAACCCTTCAGTTCCAGCTGCAGACGTTGATGTGCCTAAAGAGACTTCCCTTAACCCGCCATTTGCCACAGCATTTAACCCTCAGTCAATTTACCTAAACCTCTTTTTTTGAGCCATCTTTAGATCCTCCTAAAGCATCTGTGAAAATTCCTTTACCATACACCGCACTCATGAAAAGCATAGCACAAGCAAGTAAATCAGGTGATCTTGAAGCTTTGCAGCGTTTTTTTCTGGTTGCAGAAACTGTTTTAACTGTGGAAAGGCTGGTCATTATCAAAAAGGTTGTAAAACGCAGCCCTCTGCAACAGCACCTCCTGTTTGAAATTCACAACAGATTAATGTTAATTTTGCCCCCACAGCTTTCAAATTATCTGCAAACTTATGTGCCACCACCTAGGGAAGTGTGGGCCTGTTCTTTGCCACTACCAAAAAATTAATACTTAAGAAACAAAATAAATTCTGTCTAGCCAATTCAGGAGCAAAAGGGGCTATTCCAAAAAAATTTAGTAAGATTAATATTAGAAGGATCTAGCATTATTTGCAGGGGCATCACTATTCTGCCACAAAGTTAACTAAAATAAGGAAAACATTCCTGCAGCAACTTTATAAACCTCCTACTGCTTATATAATGATAAGGCTGTGGGATGATAGAGGCTAATAAAGTTAAACCACTGGAAAAGTAAGAAAACTTAGCAGTGCAGTTTCCAGAAAAATTCTCAAAAGCAGTAAAATCAAAGATGTATGTTTCTATTGATGTGTTGTAACTTGTTTTGTGTTTGTCTGTTTGTTCAGCATCAGTGTATATTTTGATACCTCCAGATGGTAATATTAAATTGATAAATGAAAATTATCATAAGAGCTCTATTCGAATGGCCAACATTAAATAAGCACTTATATTAATAAATAAACATGGGTATTAATTTAAAATAATAAAAATAGTTATGAACAAGCTAAATCATTATTCTAACAAGTTTGTTTAATGTTGATGGTAATTGTATGTTGTCAGAAGTGTGCTTAGAAACAGTTTCCAAAATCACTGTGGCAACTATGGAAGGTATATAGAACATGCTTTTATTATTAAAGAAAAGAAAGTAATTTTATCCTAAGATAAAATGGCTAGTTATTAAAACAAAGTTAGTTTTATTCTTAAAGTTTCTCAAGTCATTAATCTGTTTTAATAAAAGTTTACAGAGTTTTTCTCCTGAATAATCAGTATGCAAAAAAGAAAGTGTTTTATCAAAGGAGCTTCTTATACTTGTTTTCTTGAAAAAACAAGTTTTATCACTTTTAAAAGAACATAATGTTTAAACCTGCTTTCTCAAAAAGTAACTTTTTATTTCAAACTGTTACAAATAATTTGGTCTGTTACCTAGAAAAAGATAAAATACTAAAAATAGTTACGTTCATGTGATATATTATAAGTTGAATGAAGTATTTAAAACTGTTGTACAATTAAAAGAAATTTTCTAATTTTATGACAATTAAAGTTATATGAATAAAAAGTTCATATGAATACTTTAAAAGTATATAAAATTCCTGAAAATTTAATAATGTTTCAATATATTAAATAAAAGTGTAATGTTATTAATCATAATTTTAAGTATTTTAAAATATAATAATATGTGTAATAAAACTACCTCTCTGCCTAAAAATCAAAAAGCAGATGCTTTAACTTAAGTTTATCTGATTTACTCCACCTCTGCTAAAACAAACAAACAAACAAACAAACAAAAAACAAGTCTATAACTACAAAAAGAAAGCAGCCATTAGGGGCTGTCAGGGGTAGTGCATAACAGTAAATTACAGCAAATTAAAATAACACCACTGCAATGTGCAGCAGTCCCAAATATTACCAGTTTGTCACAAAAAATTAATCTTGTTAAACGTGTCAAGCCAGCCCACATTCTCCTTTCTGTAAAATAGCCAACAATAAATTAAGTTTATATTCAACATTGTAAGCTATAGCCCCAATTCTAATTATAATGTTAACAACAAAACCAATGCAGGTATTAAAATTACAAGTTAATGTATTGCCCCACAGCCCAAATAGAAAATAATAATTTGTTTTTACCAATGCCTCAAACTATACAAAATAAAAAATTAAGGTCATTCTAATCATGCTGCTATAAATCTTAAATGCATTAAAAATAAAAGTTTATTCACTGGATGTCTGCTGGTTAAAAGTCTTATTATTTTTTGTTGTTATATAAACTACTGTAGTTATGAATTATGTATAACATACTTATTAACTAATCAAAACTTAAATGCACTACATTACATACTTAAGTAATTTAATAATTGTATGTTACATATAAATGTATTTTATTATATGTATATGTAAATCTTAACATTTTTCATATTTCAGGAAAAATAATGGAAACTAAAATAGCAAGCACATCAAGGATGCTTTGTAACAAATTAAAAAAGATAAAGTACATTTCAAAAGGTGTATTCCTCCCTGGAGGAGCTGGTCATTCTCCCAGGAACTGATGCATAAACCTTAAAATACACTGCCCAAGGAGTATTGTGTTCCTTCCTGAGGAGGCTGGCCCCTTCCCCAGGAATTAGCAAAATACTCTCAAGTTGGCATCTATAGTATAAAATTCATTAATCCTAAACACAGTCAACCAAAACTCTAGTATCAGTTGCTAATTCAACACTTCCCAGCTAAAAGCTAAATATTGGCAAGTATATGTATAAAACTGCTGTATTTATTTGTCATTCTGTAACTTTGTTCAATATTAACTTAATCTTTTAATTGATTATGCTATTCATGTTTCTCTCTCTGATTGTCAATATAAGCTTACTAAACTAAATATACATATTAACATTTATCTTGTATCTATCCAAGACTCTAGCCAACAATAAGCCAAGTATATCAGTGTATTCCCTGGTTTGGTAAGCATGTGAATGTATGTATACATATTACAAAAGATTGGAATATAACAGTTAAACCCCTGTTTATAAACAATAAAATTAATGTTGCAGAAACAAGAAGGGGGAGATGGAGGAGAATCTGCTAAAGACAAACTATCTAAAGCATTGCTTACCTTAAATTTTCTTAATAGACAACAAATTTCTAATACCACAGCAGCAGAAAGACAATGGGAGGTTAATAAAAAGAATGAAAATGAAAAAACCAATAAATGGGAAAAAGGAGAGGTAAAATTTTGGGGCCGAGGTTTTGCTCTTATTATTACAGAAACTGGAGAACAGCAGTGGATCCCCTCCAGAAGAATCAAGCCTAGAGTTGAAGATGGTGCCGAGACTTAAACTATGGACATGGTGGTTTCACGTTGGATTAATTATAGGTAAAGTATTAGGTCAAGGTAAGATACCACATCATAATTACACTTATGGGGCATACATTACCAACCCACCTCTTTTAGAGCTGTTAACCAGGAATGATGAGTCTTACCCAATTTATCTTAATCAAGCTCACCATTTTCTGGGACCTATAGATATATGACTACCCTTAAAGACAAAAGAAGAAGGGAAATTTATAGAAAATTTAACTTTACCTTTTTTAGACCAGGCTCTTTGTATTGGATATGGTTCTGTATGCGTGCAACCTAAAAATCGCAGTGTAGTTTTAACAGAGAAAAATCAAACTCGAATTTATGTTCTCATTTTCCCTTCTTTACCATATAAATCAGAAAATATGGTAAATCTTACATGTCCCTCTCAAAACAGATTACTTAATGACAAATGGCATATATGTCATGGGTCTACAGAGGCTGTGTTGTTTAATGATTCCTATGGAATTGTAAAGGATCGGGCCCTTATAGGAATACCAAAGCCTATTAAAAACACAGCCATATCTTGGATCATGAATAATTCAACCATAATCACAAATGACAGTAATCCTTATTTCTGGAATTTTGGTAATACAGCATTTACTAACAGCTCAATAAACTGGAAAAATCAAGGAAGATATATCCCACAACCATGGGACACTAAACTTAACAAAACTCAAAGTTATTTATGGAAATTATTTTTGGGAACTGGCCCAATTTTTGAATGGCAAGGCAGTAAAACTAATATTACCAGTTTAAAAAGAAAATCAACTCAATTTCTTATAGTATGTGTACAAGATCCTATAGTTGTTATCATTGGAAAAGTAACTTTTGGTGAAAGGAACATTAGTTGCTCCAATTGCTCTTTATTTACATGTCTTAAGAATTCATATTTGCAGGAAAATCAAATTCTTTTTATAGCAAGAAGAAGAAAAGAACTATGGGTACCGGTTTGGATGACCAGACATTGGCAGCAGTCTCCGGCAATGCTGTGGCATTTCCTTGACCATTATTTAAAAAGAACTAAAAGACTGATTGGACTTTTAATAACAGGAATTTTGGGACTGATTGGCATCATAACCGCTGCAGCCGTCGCTGGCACAGCCCTGCATTAAGGAACCCAGACTCAACAATATGTTAAGGACTGGCATAAAAATGCAAGTGAAATGTGGCATAGCCAGTCTCACATTGATATGGAACTGAATAATCATATGAATGATCTTGAAACAACTATTATACATTTGGGTAATCAAATTTATAATTTAAACTTGTTAAGAGCTCTTAAATGTGATTGGACTGAAAGTTCTTTTTGTATTACTCCTTTGCCTTATAATAATAGTGAACATGATTGGGAAGAAGTAAGAAATCATTTGATTGGATATAAGCATAATATTTCTTTAGATATTTTAGAATTGCAAAAGAAAGCATTGACCATGTCTCAAAATGAATTGAAAGAAACCCCTGGTGGAGAATTTTGGAATGAATTGTCTGAAAATTTAAATACTATCAATCTGTTTCACTGGTGGAAACAAAAAACAGTTCAAATATCATTTTAGATTGGATTAGGAATTATTGTTATATGCATTTTAATTGTTTGTATTGTCAAAGGTAGAGTAATGACATATATTCATAGAAAAAATAAAAAATTAGACCAGATAAATGCATTTATGTAAAGAAACTTAACCATGAAAAACTAATTTTACATTATTTAGTAGAAAGTAGTATACTAGTAACCCCTTGGTCTTAATACTAGTTATCTGCACAAAAATATTCACTTAAGGAACCTGAAGAAATATAAATATAAATGAAATTGCCTTCCATGTAAGAGATCAAAGGCTTGACTGGTGGCCAATGATGGGTAAGATTCTCAGAGGACAACCTAAGACAGGCACAGTCACAAGAGCCTATGGAAGAAGACAAGTGTGACAGGAGGTCACCTTGTATCAGCTTATATAATGGTTCCTATGATCTTCACTGAAAAAATTAAAAAATAAAAAAGGGGGAAATGATGGAGTTCAAAGAAAAGGCCATGACAACTGACAGAAAGAAAGCAGTCTGCCTTGGAATGTGGGAGACAGGCTGGAAAGTAGGATACAGGTGACTTTAGTCTCAAGAAACTGAGATAAGATCTGAGAGGAGACACGTGGGGAGACATCCTGAGCTTCAAACAGTGTAACATGTATATGTTAGATAAAGATTTACAAGGTCTGCTGCTAAAGATTTACAAGGTCTGCTATGTGCAGGAATGTAAAAAGAACTGAGCCATTAACCCTCAAAAGTTGCTGATTTTAGTAAAATGTAAACTCACGTATCTATTGCCTTTGCACATGCGCACACGTATTTTCTTTGTTCTAAAGCCAAATAAAAGCCACACTTTATTATGTGGTGGGGCTCTTCTTCTCCATCCGGATGGATGGTCCCCTGATTCCACTTATTTCTTCTCTTTGTCTCATTCTTTCTCATCCATGGCACTGTTTTCACGGACCCAGTTCCTGAATGCCAACAGACAGGCAGGTACAGACACAGGAGCCCAACACCTGTGAGGGTTACACTCAGATGGCCACATGTAAGGACAGCCCATTCCCCTCATTGTGCAGACCACTTGGCTACCCCCAGCAGCACCTCTTCCATCCTGAGCACCTGGCTGGACCAAGCTTCAGAAGATTTCTTGCGGCCATCAGACCTCCCCTTCCCCAAGCAGTTGGAGGGCTATGCACGGCTCTCCATGCCTGGCTCAGACCTGGAACAACATGCCCATCTTCTTGCTCAGCTGGAGCACACGGAACACCCTGAGGCACAGAGGGTGAGTAGGACAAGGGTTGGTTGCTTATGTGCATTGAGGGATGAAAAGGCCCAGACAAAGAGGAAAATCCAGAGATGGCCTTTGTCCAGGAGTAAAGATCATTTTCAGATGACTCATCAGGTGGATGGCAGTCTGTGGAGATGTCTAGGACTGGGGTTTTGGGCTGTGGCTTCCTTTCAAGGCAGTGAGATTTTCTCTGTGTTTAGAAAGACAGCCAGTTTGACAGTCATGTTGGTGAGCCTTCCTCCTATTTCAGCCCCAGCTCACAATGATCCTCTAAGGAAGTCCTGTATTTAGAAAAGTAATGGATGAAGTTCAGGACTTCAGACTCCTGGGAATCAAACCCTTTGTGTTAATTGTTGCTACTCTCAGGCCATTCAATTGGAGGAGAGATACATCAGACTAGTCTCAACCTTCATTGAATTAATGAATAAACAAACCAATGATGATATCATGAGGGCTCTATGCTTCAAGGCAGCAGGCCACTCTCCTCTGCCTCCTACACCCCCAGTGAGACACAAAGACTCTTTGAAATAATTTATTTATTAAAATATCAATTCCAGCTGGACTTGTTCTTTGCCAAAGATACCACTAATTGATGGAACACAAATTCAAATCTAGACTGCAGTCATTTATGATCATAGAACACTTGACTTTCACTGTCCCTGCCAGCTAAGTCAGGAGACACAAACCAAAACCTGTTCCTCCTTTCAGTGGGTCATGTCCAGCTCTAAATTTTGCTGGTCTCAGGCAGAAAGTGATGGTGGGTGGTGGTTCTGCCTGTTGGACAATGGTTATGCCAAGACAGAACACATCCTTCGTGGAATTTCCCTATCCACCTAGAGCTAGAGATCAGCATCCACAATCTTTAAGCTGGGGCCCTAATCAGTTGCAAACATTTCTGGGATCCCATTTGGCTACTGTGTAGATACCAGGGAGCCATGGCATGTACTGACTTCCTAATTAGATCCAGACACAACTCACCTTGTCATGGAAGCACCAGCCTTGGGCTAAGGGAACTATCACACATAGTCCACAATCTTCATCTCTTTTTCACTCCTGTCCACTGGCTGCATCATCTTCCTCAACTACACCACAATCCTACATTAGATCTTCTATCTCATCACAAGTCTTGACAGAGCTGGAGAAGAGATATGGGGCCAGAACGAAACAATGTTGTGTATGTCCTTATGCAGAATATCCCAGGCATTCAGGCACCCAGGGTACAATTATAGGGAATGGGCTCAGGCCCTTGAGAAGCTGCTTTGGGAATTATGGTGTGGAAGTTGGTAATTTGTGGTTTTGACAAACATCCCAGGGGATTCACATCAGAAATGTGCCAACATTTATTTTAAATTTTATTTTTATATTATTTTTTATAATTTCAAATTATTTTTAATTTTTTGTATTTTATTTGTCATTTTTTAAACTATCATCATTATTTCATTTTCTTATTAATTTTATTTGGTTATTTTGTTGGCTTCATTTTTGAAGAAGTTTTGGATCAAAGAAGGGCTTTGCCAACAGCTCTTTATTTATTTATTTATTTAATATATATATTTTTTAAAAGATGCTTAGATTACATAAATGTTACACAAAAATTACAGGGATTTCCATGTTCCCCACCTCCCACACCTCCCACAACATCCCACATAAACATCTTTCATCAGTGTGGCACATCACCTGCAACGGATATACGCATCCTGGGGCTCTGCCACCAAGCATGGAC
>JAQZBX010014284.1:13580-38913 GCA_029593785.1 Cabassous unicinctus
TCTTCCATTGCTTGAATCACATTATGTCTACAACAGAATACCATTAAGTTCACTCTAGTCCATAGCTCTTCCCCCAATCCTAAGGAGTTTGGGATGGTGATGTCCACTCTACCTCCAAGTGAGAGGGGGCTTATATCCCATGGATATGGTGGATAGGATTATCCTGCCTGCAGCTGCAGGCTCTCTCCATTCCCTGGGATGGCCATTGTTTCTTCACCAGGTGACTTCATTTATGTAATCTAAAGCTTCTTTAAAAATAAAAGTTAATTAAAAGAAAGAAACCGTTGCTTGTACATCTTCTTTTAAAAAGTGCAAAGGAAAGAAGAAGAAAAAAACAGACACACCTTTAAGAAACCAAGTGATTATGCAAGATTTTTCTTGGGGTATTTCCAAGTGTTTGTTGTTTTGATGACTCTTGGCCACTTACATAAGCAGTGGGGCAGACAGTTGAAGCCAGAGACATTTAAACTTATTTATGAAGATAATTCACTAAATCCTTGATATTCTTATAAAGGTTTTGTTTTAAAGCATCTTAATCTTTTAAGATACTGACACCAAATGCCTTTAAATGGCTATAGATACTTAACATTCAGTACCCCCTTCATAATTTTAGGTGGTCCCCATTTTTCATCTTGTTCTGAATAACTATTCAATTCCATAGCTTGTGAGGTCATTCCATCTTGCAACATAAGAATCATTTTCATTATGTGTGGCTTTCTTGGTGGAAGAATTACTATCAAGTAAAAAATGAGTTTCAACAGTAGTGCTGACTTCATGTATAATAAAAATAGAATTTTGTAGTTCCTGAAAATTTAAACTTACTTTTATTTCAGTTTAGCACCACTTCATGTTGTACACCATGATATTTAAGATTTATTTGGACTGGGAAAGGGTGATGTTTTCTCTTTAAATTATCATCCAGGCACTTATTATTTAATAGTTCGAATATATTCCAATAAGCAAAGCATCAGTGTTATGTGGATTTAGAGTAGAAGTGTAGTTTCTTTTGAGTCGAAGACTGACACACTATTATTTTTCTCTAAATATTGCAAGAGTGTTTAGACTACATAATGGGGAACTCATCACTTACTGGAGTCTGGCCTCTTGCTGTACACCCACTATGGATTTTGCCTCTTGCATTGTAACTGGCAATGACATTTGGAATTACAGTCTGAAAATCATCTGGCCACTGGGGATGCAGGAATAATATTAAGATAGTTGGAGATGCTGCCCACCCCCACATTCTTTATGTTTTCCTCTACCTAACTTAACATGATAGCCTTGATGGTGTTAAATATTCATGCTTTTGGTTGAAATACAGTACCATTATATTCCTAGTCAGTACATCCCCTATGAAACTTATGTGAGAATGTGGTGTGTGAATAAGCAGAAAAGCAAAATTTTAAATGCATTGCTCCTTCTCTTTAATACATTTGCTTTAGGAATAGAAAAAATGGTTTAAGAAAAAGACTGGTTTTCATCAAAGAATTAGGTTTTCTCTAGTGGAGACAGGAATCTATTAGGAGGGTGTATTAGTCAGCCAAAGGGGTGCTGATGCAAAATACCAGAAACCAGTTGGCTTTTATAAAGGGTATTTATTTGGAGTAGAAGCATACAGTTACCAGGCCATAAAGCATAAGTTACTTCCCTCATCAAAGTCTGTTGCTACATATTGGAGCAAGATGGCTGCCGATGTCTGTGAGGGTTCAGTTTTCCTGGGTTCCTCTCTTCCCAGGACTTGCCTCTGGGCTTAGCTCCTCTGTTTTCTCCACAAGGTCAGCTGTAGACTGTGAGGTTCCCTAGGCTTTGCCTCTCTCCACAAGGCCAGCTGTGAACTGTCATGTGACCCGCTTGTCTCTTTCTGGGGCCTTCTCTTCTTCCTCACAACCAAGCTCCTCTGTGTGCTTACTTCCACAGGCTCCAGCATTAAAACTCCACATCAGAACTCCAACATCAAAACTCCAACTCTATCCTTTGCCATGATCTTTGATTCCCCACCCACCAAGGGGTGCGGCTCAACACCCTACTGATGTGGCCCAATCAAAGCCTTAATCATAACTTAATCGTGCCCAGATGAACAGACCAGTTTACAAGCATAATCCAATATCTATTTTTGGAATTCTTAACTATATCAAACTGCCAAACTGCTACAGAGGGTGGGTATTAAAATTCTTTACAAGAGTTAAGAAAGGTGCCTTGCTTCTGCCAATTAGCATCTCAAGCTGTGTGAATGAAAATGTGGTGTTAGATAAGACTGAGCATTTCCTTGATAGTTTTACAATTGGTCTTTAAAATACTATATTCAATTCTGAGCACTATCATCTTATAATTATACTAAGCTTAGAAAACTCATTCGGAATTGTGAGTTTTTAATGAAATGTTTTACTATATTTCAATAGTTTTGAGGTGAATTCTTTTACAGAGAGCTCTCCTAACCAATGAGGTATACATTTAATAAGGAAATCTTAATTCTACATGTTGTCCAAAACAACCTTGCCAAAAATTTTGGTGTTACTGTTATTATAGTCTTTACAATTCTCAGGTAACTAAAGATCAAGTTAATGTGGCAATATGTGATGGTGTAGCTGACTATGAAACTGTTGCTTTAAAGCCACTTCTTGCATGTTCAATTTTAGCCATAGATCTCAAGCTTTACCCATAGCATCTGATAATATGAGGCCCTGATGGACTGCCTCAGAAACCTGACAATCTCAGGCTTTGAAAAAGCCAGTCTTTCTCTAGTTTAGAAAATAGACCCCCCCCAAAAAAAATAAAAACAAACAAACAAACAAACAAAAAAAAACCAAATAGACCCATACTTAAAGTGCTTACTACTGAAAACTCAGATATCTGTAAAACCTAGAAGGCAAACATTGACCATTCCCTCCTTCTTTTTAAGTGAAGGACAAATGAACAAGACTTTTAAAGTATTTTTGAGGTGCCTGAACAATAAATGAAGCAATATGAATTAATTGTGCCTCTCCCTCCAATATCCAAGTCCTTAGGTGATTAGGGTTTCTTTTATTTCATTTTTTTAAGGGTGACTATTACAACTTTTGAACCTACAAATCTTTTTATGTTGTAACAATTCTATGGGCCTACTTTCTTCTCATCACAGAAACTAATGTAATTATAATCATGTTCTTAATTCTTGGGACAAACTGAAAGACAGTGAGATAGTTTAAAATGATCATGTTGAAAATGTTTGAAATTATTTGAGAATCCAGTGATATTTAAAGTATAGAATAAAATAATATTTATGGAAAAGCCTCTTTTTAAAAATTTGGTTTTAAGTCCTTAAAACAATTTCCATAATAAAATACAATAAAATAGTGCCACTCATTTGACTCAGTTGACTACCCTTGGCCTATTCTTGACCTACAAACCCATGGGGGAAACTGGGGAGAGCCAGCCTTTCTGTTAATGATTATGGTAGTAGGAAGTGGAGCTTTGGAACCAGTGCTGGGATTGCGGTGAGGCAAGTGAGGCAGGGTTTAGCAAGTATCAGGGGAGAAAATCAAGAGCCTAGTGAAGAATGCCTTTGATGCGATCATCTGCAGAGTAGCCCCAGTGAGGATATAACCAGTGTGCTGGAAACATACCAGTAGAAACTTCCCAAACTAAAGGTAGAGAGAAAAAAAGAATGAAAACAATGGTACACAATATCCAAACATTGTGGGAAAATTTTAAAGGGTGTGACATAAGTGTAGTAGAAATAATTGAAGGAGAAGAAAGAGATAAGCAGAGGAAATATATGATATAGCAATACCTGAGTATTGTACAAAATTAATGTCAGACACCATCAATAGATCCAGTATGCTCATTAAATCTTAGGCAAGATAAATATAAAAAACCTACACCTAGGCATATCATATCCAAACCAAATTTCACAAAGACAAATAATAAATACTGAAAGGAGTAAGAGGAGGGGGAAATAAACATATAACATCAAACTCCTGTTACCTAGGGAGGAAAAAGGCTGAGAATGAGATTAGACTTTGCTTCTGAAGCCATGTAACAAGGAAAAAGAAAAGTGAAATAATTGAAAGGGTGAAAGAAAATATAAAACATACAAATGAAGAATTTTGTACCCAGGGAAATGATCCATCAAAGGTGAAGTAGAACTAAAGATTTTCATAGGTGAATAAAAACTGGGGTCATGTGTTGATAATAGACCTGCTTTGCAAGAAATGTTGAAGGAAGTTTTTCAGAGAAGGAAAATGATATAGGGCAGAATGTTAGATATAGAAAAAGAAGAGTGTTAAGAGGCAGTAAATGAAAGCAAAACAAAATATGTTGTTTTTCCATCTAATTCATCAAACAGATAACATTTTATTCAGAATAATTATAGCAACTATATTGCATGATGATAGTTTATGCATAAATGAATTGAATGATGCCAAGGATCAGGAGGCAGCAATGGGAATACTCTGCTGTAAATTACCCAAGACATGATAAAGTGATACTTTAAAGTTTACTTAGATACATGTAAACACCTATCACAAACCCTAGGGCAACCACTAAAATAACAAAACTGATGTATAAGTGATGTGCTGAGTGGAAGAGAAAATGGAACCATATATAATGCTCAATGAAATTAGAGAAGGTAGAAAAAGAATGGAAGAAAAAGAAACCAAGAACAATGGCAACAAATAGAAAACAGTTAAACATAGAGTTGACATTAACCCAACTATATTGATAATGACTTAAAATGTCACTGAGCTCACCCACCATTCAAAGACAGACACTATCAGAGTGGATTTAAAAAAACCAACTGTTTTCTATAAGAAATTCCTTTAAATATAAACTGAGAAAATGAAAATAAAGGAATGGAGAAGGCACTACACCTTAAACACTATTACAAAGAAACCTGGAGTATCAATTTCAGACAAAGTTGAGATCAAAACAATTGAGAATTATCAGGGATATAAAAGGACATTACCTAATGATAAAGGAATCAATTCTCCAATATACATATTGGCCCTTAATGTGTGTGCTCCTAGCAATGGGTCATCCATATACCTGAATAGGATACTTGTCCAAAGAAGATAAAAAATTACCAATAAGGTCATGTGAAATTATTCAGAATGGTTTTCAGAATGGTTTTCCTAAGGAAAACACAGTGAAACTTAATTGGATACCAATATACATCCACTGGAACAAAATTTGCCATACCAAATGTTGGCAGTGATATGGAGCAGCAAGAAGACTCATACATTTCTGATAGAAGTTGAAAATAATACAACTTTGGGATCTTTTGGGGAGTTTCTTAAAATTGTAAACACATATCTATGTATTCAGCAAGTCCTCTCCTAGGTATTTACTCAAGGAAAAAATATATTCACAGAAAGATTTGTAACTGAATGTTCATAGCACCTTTATTTTTAATAGCCAAAAATTGGAGACATATTAAACACCCACCACCAGGAGTATGAATAAACAATTAGCCATATAATAGAGTACTACACAGGAATGAAATTACACATAGCAAATGGTTGATTCCCATTACAATTATGCCCAGTGAAATAACCATCTTAACACATATCAAGTGATTTAATTAACATGGATTTCTAAAATTTATTAAAGAAAGTAGAAAATTGATTATCTCTGGGTGTGGAGTGGGGAGGGACTGGTTTAATTTGGAAAGAGCAGGAGGAAACTTTCTGGAGTTACAGAATAATATATCTTCACAAGTGTACATGCATTAGTCAAAACTTAGAAAGCTATGCAATGAAGGTCTGTGGGATTCACTGTATGAAATACACACATCAATATTTAAAAAAAAAACATTAATAGGGACACAAAGGAAAAATGAAGTGAACAAAAGGCAGTGAAGAAAACATCTTTGATAACTATTAAAACATATTTTATGAAATTCTTTTCACATGCCTCCTTCATATGATAAAGAAAACCAATAATATAGTAAACATTGATTTTGATGGTATTTACATAATGTTATCAGCTATTTCTTTAACATAGTACTATGTTTAAAATGTATGTAGAAATAAATAGAATATTGGGGAAAATTGCCATTGAGCATAAAATACCATAGTTAAATTATCACAGGCCTGGAGCAAGGGTGAGAGGTGTACACTGCAGACAGATCTGAAAAGCAGACTCTGTGCAGGAGTGAGGTTGAATGCTTGGAAGAGGATATGTTGCCAGATTTTCTCTAGGTTCTTGGTTAAGCTACAGAAAATGAATTTTAAGTGGAAGCCAGTTCAGTTAGGTCAGTAATTTATTAAGGAATGAAGAGAAGAAAAATGGAAGAAAATAATAGATTATGGGTCCCAGGCAGAGAGAGGAAAAGGGCTGAAAAGGCTTAAAAAGGGGTAATTTACAGACTACAAGTCCCCATTACAGGTTACAAGTCCCCAGGTCTATAGTGTGCTAATCCAGGTAGGGGGAGAAAAGACAAAAACAGGGCTGATTTGAAATTCCTACTTGCTTTTTAAACCATTAATTATTCTGTTCCTTTGCTAACTTGGGGAAGAAATCCTGTTTGTTTGCTGTTTTGATTGATTACCTCACCCCTTAATCTCCCAGGAGGGCCCAATAATAAGTCCCCCTGAGAATATCTGGGGCTTCTCCTTGTTTCCAGAGGAAATCCTGTTCTGAATGGGGGTTCTCACAATGTTCTTCCAGAAGCCAACTTTGAGGTATCCATGGACAAATGGGTTTTCTGCCAGGTTCCAGATCTATCTCTTGATTTTCTAATCTAGCCTGCTTTAGGTGGGGGCACAGAGACACTCTTGAATTCATTGGTGTCGTTGACAACCTCCCTTCCATTCACCCACACAACTCAACAGTGCACCTACTATGTGTCTGAACAAGCCTAGGTCCTAGGGATAGAACCAAGGATGAGACAGACCCAGCCCTTCCCTGATGGAAAGCATGTCAATACAAGAGTCAGACAATGGACAGTCAGTCCTCAACTGCTTGGTGATAAAGTATCCTGAATAAAGGAATAGGGCTTAGTCATGCAAGCCCCACTAAAAAGGTGACATTAAAGCTCAGACCTGAGGGACATATTATAGTGGTAAGGGAGAGTGGTGTTCTGAGCAGAGGAAAGTGTATGTTCAAATACTCTGAAACCAAGAAGAGATCCCCACTGGCTGAGTACCAAGAGAAAGTAATTGAAGAAGAGAGCATGTTCTTAACCTGTGACCAAGGAGGTCAGTGACAAGTCAAAGGATGGCTAGAGGTCATGATGAAGACTGAGGATTTCCTTCAAAAGGCAAAGTAGAATAACTGATGTTTTCGAAATCAGGAACTCTCTTTTTCCCTCTGTTGGTTTCACTGTGTGTGTGTCTCTGTCTGTGGATCCCAAGTTTTAACTCCAAATCATTATATATACCTTACATCTTTATCTCTCTGTCCATCTCTTTCTAAGATTTTCTTTTTCTCTTCTCCTTCCTCTTCATGCCTCTTTCTCTGTCTCCAGGCCTCTTCTGAGACACATTCACTCATGTCCCAGAAGGAAGGCTTGGGGGTCATGAATGAAAACTTGGGTGGGGGCTTGAGAGTGCCATTTTCAGACATGCTCTGGATGAATAAGAACCATAGAGCATCCTCTACTCTTTGGCTTTGCCTGCTCTGGGGGGTCCTTTTCATATGAGATAAGGGCTAGAGAGAGTTGGGTAGGAATGGGAGAACACTGGTTTTCCTTCCCCACCCACCCTGGTAAATTCCCCATGTTTTCACTAAAGAAATGAAAGTTATTGAGGAATGGGTCTCAAAGACTCAGGGTTCAGTCTCTTCCTTGTGGAGGACAGAGTTTGAGGAATTGCAAAATTTGTCAGTGTTGAAAAAATTCCATCTAGCACCTAGTGCCTGTCACAGATGTGTGAAGGACTTTTATCCATTAGTCAACAGTCCTCCATTTACAGGAGGTTTCAGTATATTTCACTGAAATTTATTTTTTTATTTAAAAATTTAATTGAAGTGTATCTTCCATGCATGAACATACATAAACAATAAGTGTATAGCAAATAATGTGAACTCACAAAATAAACATGCATTTTATCATACAAGGTTTCCATATATCACCCTACCACCACCATCTTGAATTTTTGTGAAATATTTGTTAAAAACTATGAAAGAGAATCTGAAACTTAATTCTTAAACATTGATAGTTTTCACATAATATGGGTGCTGTGTTGCTATTTTGATATAAGCCAAAGAAACTCATTCTGGCATTTACAACAAAAGAGAAACTTAAGCAAAGGATGCAGTGAGTATCTCACAGGCACACATGCACACACGCACACACAAAAGTTGAGGCACCAGGCCCTGGAATTCACAGGAGCTTGGTATAATGAATTCAAAGTCAAGAATTTAGGAATTGGTAAAGAAAAATATTTGGTCACTAGATGGCAGCAAAACACAAATTCTCACTGCAGTTCTTGGCCAGGTTTGCCTTGTGAGGGGTGGAGCCTCACAGCAGGAGGAGATATTTAAGAATTAGGGGTAGGAAGGAGACCCAGGAGGGGAATTAGGACAAAAGGAAAACTCCCAAACTCCTGAGGAAGAGATCTAGGCAATGTCACAGACTCAGCAAAATGGGGAATCTCTGGGCCAGATAGTTCCAAACTGCCAAAGTGGCTTTGAGCTTTACAAATGCAGGATTTTATCTTATCAATGGCCAAGTGATGTTGAGTGCAGTTTTGCAGTGTATGCAAACTAGGCTATATCTATTGGCTAAATATTGCTAGTTTGGGATATTTTTTTAAAAAATTATAGGGTTAAAATTTGCAATTAGGCCCACAGATATTCTTTTTTTAATATACTTTTTTATTTTTAAAAGTAACTTAGATTACATAAATGTTACAAAAAATATAGGGGATTCCCCTATGCCCCACTCCCTAGCCCCCGCACAATTTCCCACATCAACAACATCCTTCATTAGTGTGGCACATTTGCCAGAATTGATGAACACATCTTGGAGCATTGCCACTAAGTGTGGATTATAGTTTACATTGTAATTTACATTGTAGTTACACTCTCTCCTGCACATTTCTGCAAGTTATTAGAAGATATACAATGGTCTGTATCTCTCTCTTGGATAATTCCCAAGTCTCAAAAATGCCCCCAAATTACACCTACTTTTCCCTCTTTCCCCTCAGAACCTCCAGTGGCCACTGCCTCCACATCCATGATATAAGTTGTTCCATTGCTAGGATCACAACAATTGTACAGTAGAACAACTGTAAGTCTACTCTAGTCCATCATCCATTCCCCAATCCTGAGGATTCTGTGATGGTGATGCCCACCCCACCTCTAACTGAGAGGGGGCTTATGTCCCATGGGGCAGATGGATGGGACTTTCTTGTTTGTAGTTACAGAGTTTCTCCGTTCCTTGAGATGGTCCTTGTCAATCATCATCTCATTGTTAGCTGTCCTGGGTAAGTCCAATGAACTGGAGAGTAGGTGTTGCAACTCTGTTAAGATTCAGGGCCCAGCTGGCACATGGACAGCCCAAAGATTTAAGTCTTTTGACATATACCTATCAACTCTAGTACTAACTATAAGTTCAAATAGAGGGGTGCAAGAGGCATGTTGAGAAAACACACCTGAGTCCAACTCTATCAAACTGGGGAGCATAATTTCCAAAGTATTGCCCACTGGCAGGGTGCCAAACTCTTGAGATGTCTGTCCTGTTTGAATGACTCCAGAGCCCTCAGGTGCCCCATTATTTGAGGTTTTATTTACTTTGGCAATCAAGGAGTTCCTGCTGAGATGTGCATAAGCATAACCTCTGAAATGACCTTCCAACTCACTTTGAAGTCTCTTAGCCATATAAACTCATTTGTCTTTACCCTTTCCCCCTTTTGGTCAAGGTCTTTTTGCAGTTACATTACTAGTTGGTGCTTGGTAGTAATCCCTCAGTGCCAGGGAGGCTCATCCTTGAGAGTCATGTCTAATGCTGGGAGAAGTTATTGCATTTATATGCTGAGTTTGGCTTAGAGAGAGGGCACATTCCACAGGTTTTCATAAAGAGCAATTCTGTTATGAAGAAATAAACAACACACAGGTGCCATGATCTTTCCTCTGGAAAATTCCAAGGAACCCGCAAGAAAACTATTAGATCCAGTTAACAAATTCAGCAAAGTTGCAGGCTACAAGATTAATATACAAAAACCTAACTCAAATTACAGATGCAGGGAATCATGGCCCCTTAATCAATTCCTAGACTTGAGACACTGTACGGACCCAGAGCTCCTTGAATTAGGAGAAGACTGCATCCTATTGGGGAAGGGTCCTGTTAAACTGCCAAAAATTTATACTGTTAATCTTCCTCCCACCTTTCCTCAAGGAGACCTACAGCCTTTTACCAGAGTAACTGTGCATTGGGGAAAGGAGATGATAAGACATTAGACACTGGCTCAGAAGTGACATTAATTCCAGGACACTCAAAACATCACTGTGGTCCACCAGTCAGAGTAGGGGTTTATGGAGGTCAGGTGATTGATGGAGGTTTTTTAATATATATTTCTTTATTTATTTTTAAAAATACTTAGATTACATAAAATGTTTTATAAAAAATATAAGGGATTCCCATACGCCCCACTCTCCACACCTCCCACTTTTCCCCACATAAACAACTTCTTTCATTAGTGTGGTACATTAATTGCAAATGATGAACACATTTTGGAGCATTGCCACCAAGCATAGTATATAGTTTACATTGTAGTTTATACTTTCTACCACTCAATTCTGTAGGTTATGACAAGATATATAATGGCCTTTATCTGTCATTGTAATGTTACTCAGATCAATTCCTAGCCCTGAAAATGCTGCCATATTGCACCTCTTTTTCCCTCTCCCTGACTACAGCACCCCCAGTGTCCACTGGCTACACAGCAATGATATAATTTCTTCCATTGATAGAATCACAATAAGTCTATAATAGAATACCAGTAAGTCTACTCTAGTCCATATTTTCTTCCCCAATTCTGAGGATTCTGGGATGGTGATGCCCACTCTGCCTCTAATTGAGAGGGGCTTCGATCCCATATGGCTGATGGGTGGGACTCTCTTGCTTGCAGTTATAGACTCTCTCTGTTCCTGATTGATGGAGTTTTAGCTCAGGTCCTTCTCACAGTGTGTCCAGTGGGTTCCTGGACCCATTCTGTGGTTATTTCCCCAGTTATAGAATGCATATTTGGAATAAACACACTGTAACTGGCAGAATCTCCACATTGGATCCCTGACTTGTGGAGTGAGGGCTATTATCATTGGAAAGGCCAAGTGGAAGCCACTAGAACTGCACTTACTTAGCAAAATAGTAAATCAAAAGCAATACCAGATTCCTGGAGGGATTGCAGAGATTAGTGCCACCATCAAGGATTGGAAGGATGCAAGGGTGGTGAATCCCACCACATCACCATTCAACTCTCCTATTTGGCCTGTGCAGAAAACAGATGGATCTTGGAGGATGACAGTAGATTATCTTAACCAGGTGGTGACTCCAATTGCAGCTGCAGTCCCAGACATGGTATCATTGCCTGAGGAAATCAACGCATCCTCTGGTACCTGGTATTCAGGTGTTGATCTGGAAAATGCTTTTTTCTCAATTTCCATTAATAAGGACCACCAGAAACTGTTTGCTTTCAGTTGGCAAGGCCAGCATTATACCTTCACATTCCTGCCTCAGGGGTATATCAACTATCCAGCCCTATGTCATAATATTGTCTTCAGGGACCATGATCATCTCTCCCTCCCATAAGACATCACACTGGTCCATTATATTGATGATATCATGTTGGTAGGATCTAGTGAACAAGAAGTAGCAAAGACTCTCATCTAATTGATAAGACATTTGCCTGACAGAGGATGAGAGATAAATCCAACAAAAATAAAGGGTCCTTCCACCTCAGTGAAATTTCTAGGTGTCCAGTGGTGTGGGGCATGTCAAGATATCCCTTCTAAAGTGAAGGATAAGCTTTTGCATTTGGTCCCTCCTATGACCAAAACAAAGGCACAATGCTTGGTTGGTCTCTTTGGATTTTGGAGACACCACATTCCTCATTTGGGTGTGCTGTTCCAGCCCATTTATCAAGTGACCAGTAAAGCTCCTAGTTTTCATTGCGGATTGGGACAAGAGGAAGCTCTATGACAGGTCCAGACTGCTTTGCAAGCTGTACTACCATTTGGACCATATGATCCAGCAGATCCAATTGGTCTGGAAGTTTCAGTGGCAAATAGAGATGCTGTTGGGAGACTTTGGCAGGCCCCTATAAGAGAATCACAATGCAGACCCTTAGGATTTTGGAGCAAAGCCCTGCCATCCTCTGAAGATAACTACTCTCCTTTTGAGAAACAGGTTTGGGTCTGCTACTGGGCCTTAGTAGAGACTGAATGCTTAACCATGAGCCAAGTTATCATGAGACCCGAGTTGACCATCACGAGCTGGGTATTGCCTGACCCACCAACCATAAAGTTGGGCATGCACAGCAGCACTCCATAATAAAGTGGAAGTGGTATATAAGAGATAGGGCTTGAGCAGGCCCTGAAGGCACAAGTAATTTACATGAGTAAGTAGCCCAAATGACCAAGGTCACCACCCTTGTCATGTTGCCTTCTCTTTCCCAGCCCACAGCTTTGGCTTCTTAGGGAGTCCCTTACAATCAGTTGACTGAGGATGAGAAAACTTGGGCCTCGTTTGCAGATAGTTCTGCATGATATGCAGGTACCACCCAAAAGTGGTACAGCTGCATCACTGCAGCCCTTTTCTGGGACATCCCTGAAGGATAGTGGTGAGGACAAATCTTCAGAGTGGGCAGAACTTTGAGCAGTGCACCTGGTTGTTCATGTTGCTTGGAAAAAGAAATGGCCAGAGGTGCATTTGTATACTGATTCATGGGCTGTTCCAATAGTTTAACTGGATGGTCAGGGACATGGAAGGAACATGATTAGAAAATTAGTGACAAAGAAGTCTGGGGGAGAGGTATGTGGATAGACAATTCTGAGTGGGCAAAAAGCATGAAAATATTTTGTCCCACATGAATGCTCACCAGAGGGTGACTTAGCAGAGAAAGGTTTCAATAATCAAGTGGATAAGATGACCTGTTCTGTGGCTAGTGTTCAGTCTCTTTCCCCAGCTACTCCAGTCATTGCTCAATGGGTTCATGAGTAAAGTAGCCATGGATTTAGAGATGGAGGTTATGCATGGGTTCAGCAACATTGACTTCCCCTCATCAAGGCTAACTTGGTTACAGCCACTGCTGAGTGCCCCATCTGCCAGCAGCAGAGACCCACACTTGCCCCCCAATATAGCATCATTCCTTGAGGTGACCAGCCTGCTACCTGGTGGCAGGTTGACTACATTGGACCACTTCCACCATGGAAGGGGCAGTGATTTGTTTTAACTGGAGTAGACGCATACTCCGGATATGGGTTTGTATTTCCTGCACACAATGCTTCTTCCAAAACTTCCATCCATGGACTTAATGAATGTCTTATCTACCACCATGACATTCCACACATCATTGCTTCTGATCAAGGAACCCATTTCGGAGCAGATGATGTGTGGGAATGGGCACATGCCCATGGAATTCACTGGTTTTACCATGTTCCCCATCACCCTGAAGCAGCTGAATTAATAGAACAGTGGAATGGCCTTTTGAAGACTCAATTACAGCACCAACCAGGTGGTAATACCTTGCAGGGCTGGGGCAATGTTCTCCAGGAGGCTGTGTATGCTCTAATTCAGCATCCACTCTATGGTGCTGTTTCTCCCATAACCAGGATTCATGGGTCCAGGAATCAAGGGATAGAAATCGGTGTGGCACCACTCATTATTACCTCTAGTGACCCACTAGGAAAATCTTTTCTTCCTGTCCCTGCAACCTTAAGGTCTGTTGGTCTACAGGTTTTAGTCTCAAAAGGAGGAATATTGCCACAAGGGAACACAACAATGATTCCATTGAATTGGAAGTTAAGACTGCCACCCGGCCCCTTTGAGTTCCTCTTACCTCTGAATCTACAGGCAAATAAGGAAATTACTGTACTGCTGGGGTGATTGATCCTGACCATCATGGGGAAATAGGACTGTATCTACATAATGAGGGTAAAGAAGAATTTGCCTGGAATAAAGGAAATCCTCTAGGGTGTCTCTTAGTACTTCCATGCCCTGTGATTAAAGTCAATGGAAAATTGCAACAACACAATCCAAGCAGGACTAACAATGGCCCAGTATCTTCAGGAATGAAAGTTTGGGTCACCCTACTAGGCAAAACCATGGCCAACTGAAGTGTTTGCTGTGAGTACTGGGGACATGGAATGGGTAGTGGAAGAAGGTAGTGATAAATATGAACTTCGACCACGTGACCAGTTACAGAAATGAGGACTGTAATAGTCATGAATCTTTCTTCCTTGTTTCATTATGAGTATGATTCTATATATACACAAAATGAATTTCTTTGTTTTCTTCCCCAACCTTTTCCTCTACCATATGACAAGTTGTATCAGTTTCATGTCATAATATTTAAGGATGTCAAGTTTAAGAGTGAATATTTCCCAAGGACTTGTACACTATTCTCTAGGAAATTAATACATTTCTGGTTGTATTCAAGAGTGTTGAACATTGTTAGGCAGATATATATTTTATATAGTTGGTGCTGTAATTGAGTCTTCAAAAGGCCATTCCACCATTCTATTAATCCAGTTGCTTCAGGGTGATGGGGAACATGGTAAGACCAGTGAATTCCATGGGCATGTGCCCATTCCCATGGTGATAGATAAGACATACATATATGTCTGTAATTGTTTTTACTTAAGAGACTAAGTATAGTTTAAGGTAATGTGTATGGTTGCCAAGTTGACAAGGAGTGGACTGTAATGGTTAGGCTAATGTGTCAACTTGGCCAGGCAATTGTGCCCAGTTGATTGGTTGAGCAAGCACTGGGATCATTGTAATACAAGGACATTTATGGACTTTAGTCACCAGTGAGTTTACTGCATAGATAGCTGATTACATCTACATCAATAATGGAGATTGTCATCAGCAATGAGGGATGCTTTATCCAATCAGTTGAATGCCTTAAAAGGGAAGTGATTTCAGCATTCAGAGAGAATTTCCCAGCTCATCTTTGGACAGCCAACATCTCCTAGGAATTCATAAAGGACCTTCATTGGACTTTCATTGGAGCACCTGGTTTGCAGCCTGCCTGCAGAACCTGGACTTGTGCATCCCCATGGTCACATAAGAGACTCATAAAATCTCATACTATTGATAGATACCTCCTGTTGATGGTTTCCCTAGAGAACTCTGACTAACACAGGACCCTACATGATTTTTTAAAATTTCTTTGAAATATAGTGTAGCTATGCCATTTAAGTTTATGTATTAAACCTTTCATATCCCTCAATTCTGTTACTGCATACTTTTATATTGATTTGATTTTTTGTAGTGAACAACTTTTGTCCCTTCTCATTTTTTTCTGTGTATATTTTTCAGATGTTTGATTTGTGTTCATATGGGGTTAAAGTTAACATCCTAAATTTATAACAATCAAGTCTGATTTGAAAACAACTTAACTTCAACTATGTCAGGTTCTTGAGGGAAACAGATCTGACAGGAGTTATCTGTAAATATTATGAGATTTTATAAAATTGTCTCACATGACTGTGGGGATGCACAAGTCTAAATTCCATAGGGCAGGCTGCAAGCCTGGAACCTGATGAAGGTTCTTGATGAACTAGTTCTCCAAGAGAAGCTGTTTATCTGAAGAAGAGATAGGAATTCTCTCACTGACTGCTGAAATCACTTCTCCTTTTAAGGCCTTCAACTGATTGCTAAAGGCAATTTCCTCAGCTGATTGTAGAAGCAGTCAGCCATAGATGCAATTAACTCACTGATGATTTAAGTCCACAAAATGTCCTCACAGTAACAATTATGCCACTGCTTGCTTGACTGAAAACCTGGGCACAATTACCCAGCCAAGTTGACACCTGGGCCTAACCATAATAAACTGGATATAAAATTTTTGGTTGGCTATTACTTTCTTTCACATTTAAGTACTTCATCACACTGCCTATTGCCTTTTGTCTCCTTTCTTTCTGATGTAAAACCAGCACTTAGTCTTATTGGGGATCCCTTGTATGTGACATGCTGCTTTTGTTTTGCAGCTTTCAGAATTCTCTCTTGGTCTTTGATCTTCATCAGACATATTATAATGTATCTGGGCATGGCTCTTTTAAATTTCATCCTTTTTGCACTTCTTGAATGTATATATTCACATTCAAATTGTTAAATTTGATAAATTTTATGCCAAAATTTCCTTTAATATTCATTATGCCCCTTTTTATCTTCTCCTTCTGTAACTTTCATAATGTGTATTGGTCTGCTTGATGGTTTCTCTCAGCTTTCTTAGGCTGTGTTCATTTTCTTCATTCTTTACAATCTTTTGCTGGAATCATTTCAATTGTCTTATCTTTAGGTTCACTGATTCTTTCTTCTGACAGCTCCACTCTGCTTTTGAAACACTCCTAAGGAATGTTTTATTTCATTTATGATGGTGTTCAACTCCAGTATTTGTTTTGTTACTTTTAATAAATTCTATTCCTTTATTGAGATCTCATTTTGTTCATTTATTGTTTTCCTGATACATTTAGTTTTTTCTCCATGTTTTCCATTATCTCCTTGACTGTGTTGAAGATCATTTTACAAAAATCTTTTTCTGGTATATCCTAAGTCTGTTCTTCTTCATTGATGGTTTCAGGACTTTTATCTTTTTCCTTTGAATGGGCCATCATATCTTGTTTGCCTTGTAATCTGTTGTTGCACATTGGACTTTTAAAGGTGTTAATTTTGGAATTTAGTCTCTGGGATGTTTCTTCCTTAAGTTTCTATCTAGCCAGTGATATGGCAGATTTTTTTGAATGCCAGGAGCTAACAAAAACAAAGAAGCCAACCACACACACACAAAAACACATTTCACAGTCTTAGCAAATTGACTATCCATTGAGTGCTGTTCTTCAGAGTTTTACCTTCCTACCAAAAAAAAATCACCCCAAGGCCAAAGTGAAGTGGAGATTGTTCTCCATATTTTCTGAGCCTGGACTCGGGTTCACTCATGGCCTTAGGAATTCCCCCATTTATGGGAATCCACATGTTCCTGCTACACCCCATGAAATAGCCTTTCCCCCCTTCCTACTCACACTCTATTGAATGCCTTAAAACCCATGATCCTTTTCCTAGGTCACTTTGACTTAACTATTTTTTACACTGTATTAGCTATCTTCAAGCTGCTTCTGCTTAGAGGACAAATTCTGGTAGACCAAGCAGAGATGAGTTTCCCTGTTCAGTTTTTACACTGCCACCTGTTCAACTGACATTGACATGCAGGCACCCCAGTATGTACATAGGGCTTACTCTGATCCCTCTGGAAAATGACCAGGAACTCACAATGGGAGTACAGTCCAGCTCCCTACCACATCAGGAAAGGCTGTGGGAAGGAGCCAGCAAGGTGCCATGGGCTTCTACCATGCTGAAACCTGTATTTACTGGATTCAGCACACACCCAGTTTTACTGCAAACCTTTAATTCATTACCAAAGATTCGAGGTAGATGCTGCTGCTGATTTTTCCTAGTTGTTAAAAATTCTGTGAGGAAATGGCACTCTGGAGCATCAAAAGAAATTTTCTTTTTGCTCCTTCACCCATTCCTCAGTCTGACAAGATTTTCTTTGAAAACATTAGCCAAGCACCTTCTCTCAGTCTCTTTTAACAATTGCCTTTAATGCTTTCAAATGTCATTGCTTTCTTTTTTCCAGACAAAAAAAAACTTTTCTTGAGTAATTTCTGAATTTCACAAAAGTGAATAAACTCATGTAATATGGCTTTTCATTCAAATGAATAAAGAATAATAAAATCTAACTCAGAAGCATCACTTACTTTATATTAGGCTCCATTCTAAGTATTATATAAAGACACATATATCTATTCTCAACAGCTCAATCAGGTAGTAAGATTTTTTTTCCAGATGAGGAATCTGAGACATACAGAGGTAAAAGGCAGAGCTAGGATTAAAAGCCAGCATTTTTTACTTCAGAGTTCATGAATCTAATCACTACATATGCTTCCTCTTTGAAATCAAAATTACCTATAAATTGGACTCTTGAGAAATAACACAAATAACCTTTTTGACTGCTTGTTTCCTATACAGCAAGGGCACAAATATTTGTCCAAAACTGAAGTATAAATATGTAACTCCAATTTGCCCTAGAGCATGTTGGACCTGTTCCCTGTGATATCCATGGAAGTCCTGGATAACTGTTTCAGTTATCTAGGTAGGGAAATCTTGTCTATGACATTTATTCTAGAAAAAGCATAAATAACCACCATGAGATAAAGAACCTCCTATCAAGACCCAACAGTTTTAAAGGGTATTGTAGGTAACACTGTATAATATTAGGTAGGATTCATCCTGAAGCAAGCCCTAGAATATCTGACTTGGAAACTACTTATTGAAAGGAACAAGGTTCTACAGTAAGAAACAAAAAACCTTAAGAGATATTTCTGAGCCTTGGAAACACAAGAGACCTGTAGCCAGAAGCATTTCTTGCCTCATAAAATGAGCACCAATGGCAGAGAATCTTGAAGAGACTGAGGCACAAACTCCTATCAGCTAATGACCTTTCCAGGAGGTCAACTAAATATCACTCAAAAATGATAAAAAGCTTAGGCTGTGAGCAGCCTCCCTCCCTACATCCAGTGTTATCACCTTTAATTTAATTAGAGAGTAGAAGGACAGTGCTGAGTGAACATCCCACAGGTAGCAGCCAAGACAAGAAATTAAGAACCTCCACACCATCTGGTAATGTTGGGCCCTGAAAATATGACTACAACATGAGTGAAATTGACAAAGTGATTTTTATTTAAGTTTGCCCAGAACAAGGATTATAGATGTATTGACCATATATTCTGTTTTATGTCTGCTGCCCAGGCCTCCATACATCACACTCTTTCAATATCAAAAGTGACACAGTTTGTCTGATAAATACAATTATCAGACTTCTGGCTCAGTCAAGATTGAGTAGCCATATTCCTTTGTAGTCCTCCATCTTACAACAAAAATCCCTGCACATAATACAAGAAACATGGGAAGACTATTAAGAGTGGAAGGAAAAGGCAAGTTGGTTAAGGACCTCAGGACTTGAGGAAAAATGTAGCTGTGAGCTCCCTGTGCCTCCCAAATATCCCAAATAGTGTGCTAAGAAGCCCAGAACCCAGAACCAAATGCTGTAGAGAAAGAGCTTGCTCACCTTAGCCAAAGGACTACAAAAAGTTACAAGAAAAACATTTTTAATAATGTCCATCCACCCACCCAAGCTCCAAAGGAAAAACTGCCCAAGGTGTCAGTGAGGCTGAACAGGCAGCTGAATCTCCACTGCGACTGGCAGCAACAAGCCAGTGTAGGGGCTTGCAAATTGGTTCTTTGCTTTTGTAGGGGTGGAGTGAGCAAGGTGCATCAGGCACCTGAAACTCTACCCTCACTCAACAACAGTGAGGTGGAATGATTCAGAGCAAGTTGGTGATAGTCAACACTTTGCTTCCCTTCCCTCTGCTCCCTCTCTTCCTGGTATCAGTGAGGCCAAACTGGGAGCTGAACATCTACTGCACCCATAAACTACAAAGTGTGGTGGAAATTGACAAGGTGAGGTGGGGCCTGTGGCTTCATTTTTGCTGGGTGGTGTCTATTGGAGCCCAGTAGGGAGATAAACATACACCTCCATTTGGACCTGCATGCTGTACTTCAAAAAGGTAACTGCCTGCAAAGGAGAAGGTTAAATAGGATTCAGAGTCACATAATCCCAGTGTCTAAGGTACAATAAAAAACCACTGGTCATGCCAAGAATCAAAGAATTTTCAACCTGAATAAGAAAAGACAATCAACAGATGCCAACAATGAGATGGTATAGATGGGATTATCTCAGAAAATTTTAAGATATAGAGTGAGGGAGAAAGGGAGAGAGAATATTAAAAAGGAAGGGAAGGAAAAGAAGGAAAGGTAGGAAAGGAAGGAAAGGAATGGATGAAGCAAGAAGGAAGAAACGATGGAAGGAAAGAAGGAAGGAAAAACTGTAAGATGTCCCCTCCAGTCATACATTCTAATGGGCCCCATTTCACTCAGAGGAGAACACAAGGCCTAAGTGAGCTGCTCCTCCCCACCTTGCCTCAGTCCATACTTCTCCCATCCCTAATCTCAACCTCATCACTGACTAACCACATAACAGCTCCCCAGCCCCATTAGTGCCCTGGCTACTCCTTGAACACACCAGGAACTCACTTCCACATCAAAGTTGTTAATGGGATTCTCTTCCCCAGATATCTGCGTGCCTCACTTATTCTTCCTTCAAGCATTCCTCAAGTGACCCTTCTTGGTGATGTCCTCCATGACAACCTTTAAAAATACATTCTCCTCTCCCATCACTACCCACAACCACTATCTTGCTCTCACTTTATTTCCAAAGCACTCACACCTTCTCGGGTTTTAAATAATCGACTTACATATTATGTATATCCCACCCACCCCTACCTAGAATATAAGCTCCTTCAAAGCTGGAATTATTTCCTGTTTTTTTTCATTGCTCTATTGCCAACAAGAGGAATTATATGTGGCACAAAATAGACCATCCACAATACTTGTTGAATAAATGAATGAATGAATATTCTTGGCAATATCTCTACCATGACTAGGGAAGCTCTGTCATATAGTGTTACCCAGGCAGATCAATGGCCCTACACCAAGGTTCAGTTAATTATATATTGAGCACTTAGTAGGCTAGGCATTGTGCTAAGTACATGAATCATTCCTTTAAGGGTCTCCACAACCCTGTCAGAAGTCATCTTACCCTATTTTACAGACGGGAAGGAAAGCTGACCTTTAGATCAGTCAGGGGAAGTGCTTATGGTCACACAGAGAGCAGAGGAAGAGCCCAGACTACAGCAGGATTCAAATCAGTAATGTCTGTTTCCAGACTCCAAGCTCTCAATCTTCAAATTATACTGCTTAACCATTTCATAAATTTGGGTCTACAAAAGACCACAATAATGCAGTGCATGTGGGCAGCAATCTAATGGTCTGCCTGGACTAAGAAGGATTTTTAGAGTTTCCAGCAGAACTAGAGAACAAATAGACTAGAGCCCATTTATCATAATATATAAACTAAAGAGGAAGAAGCAGATGATGATGGTGAGAGGGAAAATTCTATTATTTACTGAAGGATTAACATGCTATGTGCAAAACTGCCTTGCTTCAGACCAACTTCTATAAATATAATTTCTTGATTTTGATAAATATTGATCAGGAGGGCATTTGTGGTTTTCCTTTGACAACTATGCAAAGTGCAAATATCATGTTGCAAACTATGGGCTGTTCACACCCCTTCATCATGAGTTGAGTTCAGGTAGGGTTTGTAGGAGGAACTAAAATGTGCATGAACAGAAGATCATTGTCTCCATGTGGAGATGGCCAAGAGAGCAGCAAGTGACAGTGCTTTAACTTCTCCAGGACAATTCCAGGTCCATTTCAACCACAGACAAATGGACACCTACAGTTCAGGTGGAGGCCATTAAGGATAAAAGTCCCCATGCTAATTCTCACCAGGCAAGTTCTTTAAATGTATTTTATCAAATTCTATGTGTGCCATTAATGTAAAATAATTATAATGATGACAATTTTTTAAAAATTTGGTAAAGAGTCAGAAATGTCTTTAAAACTTTTAACTCTCAACTGTTTAAATTAATTGAAATGAGTATACAGAGTGGTTAGCAAGGGGTCTTTAAAATGGCTTTTGAGCTTTTGAAGAGACAATCATGTATCTACTCTGACAATAACTATTCAGACAACTCCTAGTTACTGGTAATAAAACCATATCAAAACTATATAGGATCACTCTTTACATTTCATTTTCAACAGCTAACACGGATGCTTTCTCAACTGAATAAAATGTGAGGACTAAACTGTGAGAAGAAAATGTCCAAAGGAATAAAGTGCTGTTAAGTGTTCCCTTTCTAAGTTGTCCATGTGCTTGACATTGTGATAAGCATCAGGGACATAGAAAGGGAAAAATACCCTATTTCTACCCTGGGGAAATTTAAAATTCTCATGGAGAAAACAGACTTAGAAATCCATTATTACATTATAAACCAATAGGTTCCACACACAGAAAGAAGCAGAGAAGAGTACAGAGGGGGAGACCAATTTTTCCTGGACAGTCAGAAAGAGATACCATTTCATCCAATGTAAAACAATAAGAGGATTTTCCCAGGATAAGAAAGATATGAGAGGAACAACTGAAATATTTATGAAGCAGGAATTGAGAATCATAACCTACACAAATCTCATTCATTTCTTGTGGAAAGAAACCCTTTCTCAGGAAATGGAAGAAATAAAATAAATGTGCAGCACTATGACAGATATCCATATACAGCTTTTCTCAACATTAAAATGTCTGAAAACTGGGTATGGCATGATGGTAACCTAAAGAGGTCAGATGAAAGAATTTGGAAATAGAACATTAAACATAAGCTCTTGTGTAAAAAGAGAACTGATCATTGAGAATTCAAATTGGTTTGCCATAGTAACTCATCTCAGACAAATTTAGAAGCTTCATATTTGGAGCCTTTACCTAACTGTGTATTGGTAAATACCTTAACCAAATTTATCACATTTACAAAACAAATAGAATATTTTGTCATGCCTCACTACTTACCCATGTATGATGTCAGGCTTTTCTTACTAAACCCTTGGCATCATCAATGGCAGCTTTTTTGTTTTGTTTTGTTTAAAAGAACAATGATTTTTATTATATTTCATGATTTTGTGGATCAAGAATATGGACATAAGTTGGCTAGTTTATTCTTTTGCTCTTGGGTATACATTGAAATGAGTATACTGGGTTATTCTTTTGCTCTCTGGTATATACTGAAATGAGTACCACTGAATTGTATACAGCTGGCCAATGGGCTGGTCTGAAGAGTTCAGGATGGACTTGGTAAGTATGGCTGGAAGGCTATACCCAGCTGGGACTGTCACCTGGATTGCCTACATATGATCTCTCCAGTTTGGCAGTGTCAGGGTCATAGGAATCCTTATATGGCCTCTTAAGAAGTAATGTTCCAACATGTTCCTAGAGAGGGTTTTTCAAAACACAGGCAGTGGAAGCTGCCATTCTCTCAAGATCTGGGCTCAGAAACTGGTACAGTGTCACTTCTGCCATAGTCTATTGATTGACGCAGTCACAGAGGTCAATCAGATTCAGGGGAGAAGTCATAAACAGGCTGGCTTCACGGGCATGTGACCTGTGCATTCCCACAAAGCCCTAGACTCCAAAGGCACCCATACTTTGTTTAATGTTCTACTTTTGTTGATGGCGGCTTTTAAGTGGATTTTATTTGGGTTGCCAGAAGCCAGAGCCAAGGCCAGCTTCCTGGGCCCATGATCTGTGCAGATAGATGCGCAGAGACCTATGCTTAGGACTCTGTGCTTTGCTTAATGCTCTGCTCTCATCATTCTGAAATTCTTAACCATTTTATCTTTGAACTTGTGCTCCATAAACTAAGTCCAACAGGGCAGTGAAGCAGAGGTAGAAGGAAGAGAATAACTTTCTAAACAACACAAACTAACTAAGGACCAGCATATCTTTTCTTACTCCATTAGTCAACCACTTACAGTGAAAATAATGACAGAAGGAAAGGAAAGGAAAAGCAACTAATAGTTCCTTCAGTCTTTCCTTATTCATGACTAAGCAAAAGTTAGAGAGTGTTGGTCAGATGTGCACATATCAAAAAGCAAAATAAAAACAGTTGTGTTAGTTTTGTACAGGATTTCAACTATTCTACTATGAACAAAACACATGCACAATGAAATAAGAGCTACAAAATAGGAATTGTGTAATTTATTGATTTCACATATGAGTTAAATACTCTTATACTTGTATTTAAAAATGACACTGCACAATATAATGAGCAACAAAATTCATGCAAATAATTTATATTTTTAATTTTTCTTTACTTAGAATGGTATTAAGTAGTAAGCAAGGGAGCAGTTGTAGCTCCCTTGTTTGAGCACATGCTTCCCATATACAAGGTTCTGGGTTCAATCCCTGTTACCACCTAAAAAATGAGTAGCATGAAAAGTAAAGTAGCATGTAAAATATGAATATGCATGATATTGCATATATAAGATTGTTTTTTGCAAAATGTAAATACAAATAAATTAGAGAGAGAAACAGAATAGCAGCTATAGATGGCAGGGGAGGCATAGAGAGATTGAGAGGTGATGAGTTTTGTTTGTTGGTTGGTTGATTGGTTTTTGTTTTTTAGTATTGTTATTGTTGGAATAATGAAGATGCTCTAAAAATTATTGGAGAGATGAATGGACTACTATATGATTGTATCAATACCACTGATTGTATATTTTGAATGGGTTTATGCTTTATTAATATGTATCAATAAAACTGATTTGTTTTAAAAAAGTACAGGGGATTACAGGGAGTTGGTGTAGCGAAGTGGTTGAGCACCTTCTTTGCATGTATGAGGTCCCAGATTCAAGCCCCTGTACCTCCTAAAAAGAGTATGTGAAACAAAATTATAGGAGATTCCAAGAAAACTGCAAAAAAAATATAGGGAATTCCCATATAACCCTCCCTACTTACACAATTTTCCCTATTATTAACACTTACATTAGTGAAGTGTGTTATTAAAACTTACCTTTTTTAGAATGGATGGACCAATACTGAAGCATTGCTACTAAGCAAGGTCTATAATTTACATTATGATTTATACTTTGTTCTGTACAGTTGTATAGTTTTATAGAGCATTTTAGGGCTTTGGAATTGTTCTGTATGATACTGCAATGGCACATGCATGACACTATACATATGCCAAAGCTTATGAACTGAGTCTTTTAAAGGTTATACTGGCACCTGCCACTACACACAATGCTGCAGCCATTCTTCAGACCAGGGGTGTCCTGTCCTCTTACTCTCCACCTTTCCCAGGCTATCCTTCTTCCTTCTGCCTGCTGAAGTCCCACCTACTCATGAATCCAATCTCATCTCACCCCTCTTTATACACCTCTTGCACACACAGCCTGGTCCCTAGGAATGAAATTATCTCATTTCCAAACCAAAATATGAGGACACATTCTGTCGGAATTATTTTAACTATTAAATAAAATGGGGATAATCCTTTCAAATGCAAGAAACATTACCATTAGCTTCTACAGAAATGTAAGTACCTGCCACTGTGCTACACCAGCATAATATCAGTTTTTTATTGTTGGTTTGTTGCCATATACACAACCTGAAACCTCCACATTTTA
>JAQZBX010014285.1:0-38817 GCA_029593785.1 Cabassous unicinctus
AAAAAAAAAGAAATAGGTCCTATTAAGTCCGTTCCAGCTTTAACGTGCTATTAACGGAATGTTGATTGCCAAACAGAAAATGTGGATTTTGTTGGATGAAGAAGCCACATTTGCGTGAGGCGGCTCTGAACCACTCTGAATGTTAATAAGTGCCAGAGGACTTGTAGCAAATCGAAACACAAGTGCTGCTAAAATGAATTTATAAGAAAAAGAATGATTATTTTGCTTGAAAACTCACAGGGTGGCCTGTTGTATCTAATGCAGGGAAGCTTTGAGAGTATATGAGGATAAATACTAACAGTGTTATCTGAACGTACGTTGTAAGGAGAATCCCAAAGAACCCAGTATGTTCCCCTGTCATTTTCCACTTGCAATGTAGACAGTTAATTTTTATTTTTCAGTTTTCATTTTAAAACAAAACCCTGAACTGATGGCTGTGGTGGAAGACCCACGGCTGTTGGGAGGAAATTATGGTGTCACATCTTGTCTTTAACTTTAACCTTTAAAAAGTATAATTGACTTTTAGTAATTTTACATTAAATTATATTTTGCCATGAGTTAGGTCACAGCCAAAATACTCTAGACATTTACCATGAATATTTGAAAAGTTCATTGGGTTTTATTTCCAGGGAATTTCATTTAGCATATTTCTACTCTGCCTCACAGTCTACTCTCAGAACAATGTCTACTGGACACAGAGAGAGAGACTTAGGACATCAGGATTCTGTGCTTTCTTCATGCTATCTCGTTTCTGACCCCTTTGCCCCGAAGTCCACATTTTCAAATTATTTTCAAATGTAACGCCCCACCCTCAATCTTTTAATTCACTGAATGTAGATATTTGCATCTTTTCTTTTCCAACCTGACTCCAATTGAAAAATAAAACATAAGCCCAATGGGATTTAATTGTATTTTCTGAGGAAATTCTAATCTGTCCAACTTTTAAATGTAAGCCCACCTCATAAAGGAGAAAAATAATAATCACCATCTGCTTGCCCTGTCTTAGACATGCAAAGACACAGAGCTTACTTCTGAATCTATGTGTGAAGGGTATGCAGTTCTGCAAATGAAAGCTGTACAATGTGACGAAATATTTCACATTATTCTGGCTGTCCTCTTGAGGGTTGGTAAACTATCATTCATTAATTCATTCCAATAAATTTTAAACAAACACTTACTATGTGCCAATAACTATTCTTGGCCTTGGCATGAGAATGATGAACAAAGTTTCTCCCCTCAAGGAGCTCAAAATGTTCCAGTCTGGATAATGAATTAGACAGTCACCCTTACTCATGCAGAATAAACTCATTTTCTAGGTTTGCCTTTTGATTATTGTTTCATGTCATCTTTTTTCTTAGCACTCATTGGTAAGCTCCTTCACCACATAGCTCCTTCCCTCTGTGTGTCCTCTCCTCTTCCTATAAAGATACCTCCCTAATCCAGTACGATCTCATCTTGACTTGATTTTGTCTGCAAAGACCCAATCGCCAAATAAGGTCACACTCACAGGTACCAAGGGTTAAGACTTGAATAGATCTTTATTGCAACACAATTCAATTCACTACATCTGCCTCTTTCAGTGAGGAAATAACAGCATCTAAGGTGAGAAAGTTGTGAAAGAGTACTTGCCCAAGGACTTCTCTTGTTTTATTAAACTGTGAAATAAGTGTTTTGAGGTCTGCTCAGAGGGTGTGTTAGCCTCTCAACTGGACACATTGCAGTCAGTTTTCCAGCTTTCTCAATAGGCATCCTCACTGCTAACTTGCTCCCTTGGTAGAGTGCTATATTCCTCAGTCAGAACATTCTTCAAGTCTGTATTTATTGAATTCAGTTAGTATTTCCTCTTCGCAGTAAGGAATAAGGCCAGAACCAAGCAAAAATACAAAAAAGAATCAAAGAATAGCAAAGCATATCATAGCTTGTGTCTAGAGTAGCCCACGAGGCGTCTGAGATTGATTTGCAGTTCGCTGATCCCTCTCAGTGTACCGTATCACAAGAGTACCAACGGGCAACGCAGCAAGTCAGATTGGCAGTGACTGGCCTGCCTGTGGAAAAGATGTGAACTGAATTAATAACACTTCGAACTTAAGCAGAAAGAAACTGTGAGGAAAGATGTCTTCCAATGAAACCCCAAATGCAGAATTTCTCCCGTTCTCACTTAGCAGGCGAGGTTGTTGCAAAGGGCAACTCCAACAACTTTCCACAGGCAATCCAGTCAGTGTCAATCTAACTTGAAAAGGAAAGGGGATGTCAGCTCTCCAGAAAGCAGGCGTCCCCTGAGACACAGGCATGGCTTTCGTATTCAATCACTGTATTTAATTCAATTATCTGCCCCTGCCACCCCCACCTGTCTTTCTTACAGGGAAAGCTGGGAAGACAGTGATGCTTGATGCTTCTGCAAGTCCCCAAAGATGTACATTCTTTATTAGGAAATTCTAAAAAGAATGAGCTCTTCCTCACCCAGCTGCTTCCACTGGGAAGTCGTCAAGGGGGCTCCAACTGCCCGCAGCAGGAAGACGACCGGGTCTATGCAATGAATTGATTTCTAGATTGGATACAGCTAGCTGTAGGTTTTTTTGTTTGTTTGTTTATTTGTTTTTTAATTTATTGGAGTATACCACTCATACATGAACATACATAAACAATAAGTGTATAAGAATAGTTGTGACCTTACAAAACAAACATACATGACATCATACAGGGCTCTCATACCTCACCCTCCCACCAATACCTTCCATTGTTAAACATTTTTAACTAATGATTTAAAAGCATCTTCAAAATATTACTACTAACCAAAGTATTTTTGCCAACCCACCCTATTATTATTTTTATATCATTTATACATGAACATACATAAATAATAAGTGTGTGGTAAAAGTTGTGAACTTACAAAGCAAACATTCATAGCATCATACAGGGGTCCCATACATCAACCCTCCACCAATACCTTGCAGTGTCATGAGACATTTGTTGCAAATTATGAAAGAATGTTGTCAAATCTTACTACTAATTATAGTCCTTATCTTACACTTGGTGTATTTTTCCTCCAACCCACCCTATTATTATTTTTAAAATACATTTTTATGACAGAAGTTGTAAACTTACAAAACAATCATGCACAAGTGCAGAATTCCCAAACAACACCCCTCTATCAACACACCACACTGTGGTGGGACATTTGTTACAGATAATGAGATAATATCATCCAATTATTACCAGGTCTATAGTGTACATTTGGCACACATTTTCCATACTCCCCCATTATCAACACAGTACATCTTTGGCATAGATGCAAGAATATTACAATACTGTTAACCACAGCCCATAGGTCACTCCAGTTGTATTTCTCCCATGCTTCTCCACATTCCCACCACCCTGCAATAGTGATGTACATCTGCTCTAGCTCACAAAGGTCACTCTTGCATCTGTACCATCAACCACATTTCTCATCCACCTCTGGGTTTACTGTGTTATTCAGTCCCTAGATTATAGTCTAGCTTTCTGTCAATTGGCATTTACATCCCTAGACTATCATTCTCAGTCACATCCCCATTTATAAACCAGCTGTTACTTACTATGTTACCATCAACTCTGTACATTTCCAAACCGCTACAGTAAAGCTAATTAAAACTTCTACATGCATTAAATATCAGTAGTCCATCTCAGTCCTCCTCTCAACTCCTTTAAGAATCCACCACCTACCGGTAATTCTTGAAGATATTTTCCTACATTTTCTTCTAGAAGCTTTATGGTTCTTGCTTTCATATTTAGGTTTTTGATTCATTTTGAGTTAATTTCTGTATAAAGTGTGAGATAGGGGTCCTCTTTCCTTCTTTTGCTATGGATATCCACTTTTCTCAGCACCATTTGTTGAATAGACTGTTCGGCCCAAGCTGTGTGGGTTTGACAAGCTAGTCAAAAATCACTTAACCATAGATGTGAGGGTCTGTTTCTGAACGATCAGCTCAGTTACATTGGTCTATGTGTCTGTCTTTATGCCAGTACCATGCTGTTTTTACCACTGTAGCTAGGTAATACAACTTAAAGTCTGGAAATGAGAGTCCTCCAACTTCGCTTTTCCTTTTTAAGATGTTTCTGGCTATTCAGGACCCCTTACCCTTCCAAATAAATTTGATAATCATGTTTTCCATTTATTTTAAAAAATGCTGGTGAAATTTTTATTTGGATTGCATTGAATCTGTATATCAATTTCAGTAGAATTGACATCTTAATGATATATCGTCTTTCAATCCATGAGCATAGAATGTTTTTCCAATTATTTATGTCTTTTTTTAATTTCTTTTAACAATGAGTTGTAGTTTTCTGAAACAAGTGCTTTACATCGTTGGCTAAGTTTATTCCCGAATATTTGGGTTTTATCTCTCATATTTTATTTTCACCACTCTTTTGACACTTTTAGTTACTTTTAGTGATATAATCTTCATTCCTAGATTCTCTTTCAGGCCTCTCTCTCCTGTCTTCTTTTCAGGCTGTAGCACACCCTTTAGTATTTCCTGCAAAGCAGGTCTTTTAGTTACAAACTCTCTCAGTTTCTGTCTCTCTGTGAATATTCTAAACTCACCCTCATTTTTGAAAGACAGTCTTGCCGGATATAAGATTCTTGGATGCAAGTTTTTCTCTTGCAGTATCTTAAATATATCATACCACCGTCTTCTTGCTTCCATGGTTTCTGGTGAGAAATCAGCATTTAATCTTATTGGGTATCTCTTATATGTTATGCATGGCTTTTCTCTTGCTGCTTTCAGAATTCTCTCTATGTCTTTGGCATTTGACATTCTGATCAGTATGTGTCTCAGAGCTGGTCTATTCAGATTCTTTTGGAGGGATTACATCATGCTTCTTGGACATGGATATCTATGTCCTTCAATAGGGTTGGGAAATTTTCTACCATTATTTCTTCAAATATTCCCTCTGCCCCTATTCCCTTATCTTCTTCTTCTGGGACACCCATGACACATATGTTTGCACTTCTCTTGCTTTTGTTTAGTTTCCTGAGAATTTGTTCAAGTTTTTCCAATCTTTTCTTCATCTGTATTTTGTATGTTCACTTTCAGAGACCATTTTTTCAAGCTTACCAATCCTTTCTTCTGCGTCCTCAAATCTGCTATTATATGATTCCAGTGTATTTTTAATTTCATTTATTGCACCTTTCGTTCCCATAAGATCTGCTATTTTTCTATGTATGCTTTCAAATTCTTTTTTGTGTTCATCCAATGTTGTCTCCTTTTTTTTTAAAGATTTATTTTATTTATTTATTTATCCTGCCCCGCCCCCCTTGCTGCTTGTGCTCGCTGCGTCCATTTGCTGTGCATTTTTCTGTGTCTGCTTATTTCCCTTTGTTGTGTCATCTTTGCTGCGCCAGCTCACCACACCTCACCATGCCTCACGGGCCATCAGTTCACCATACCACGCGGGCTGTCAGCTCACCGCGCCACACGGGCCGGCTTGCCTTCACCAGGAGGCCCTGGGAATCGACCCCAGGGCCTCACATATGGTAAACAGGATCCCAACCACTTGAGCCACATCTGCTTCCCTTCAATGTTTTCTTAATATTCTTAATTTCTTTAGCCATCTCATTGAATTTATTAAGGATATTTGTTTGAACATCTATGATTAGTTGTCACAACTCCTTTATGACATCTGGAGGCTTATCTTGTTCCTTTAACTGGGCCATATCTTCCTGTTTCTTGGTGTGGATTGAAATTTTTTGTTGGTGTCTTGGCATCTGGCTTACTTGGGTATTCTGGGTGCAGTTTTTCTCTTTAGTTTAGGGCTTCTTGCCCTTTCTCCCTTGCTGGTTGTTTAGTAGGAGCCAAGGATGTAGTTGGTGCTATAAGCTGTGGAGGCTCAGGCTGCCCTCATTGCCCCAAGGACCAATGAAGCTTCTCCCAACTTTCTCCTTTGCCAGGGGTAGGGACAGAGCCCCCACCTGTGTGGAATAATTCAAGTCGTGCAGGCCTAGACTGTAGTTGTCCAGAGAGACTGATGAAGCTTCACTCCTCTTTCTCCCCTGCCTGGGGCAGGGATGGAACTGCAGGTGTGGGCAGCAATCTGTGCAGTACAGGTCCAAGATGACTGCAGTTGCCCCAATAGACTTTTGATTATTCAGTCTATGCCAGCCAAATGTACCTGCAGTTACCTGGATAGGCTAATGCAGGGCCGACCAGCTTCCTCCCTGCTAGAGGTGGGGCTGAAGCCTAGGCTAGGGCTGCAGGCCAATCTAGGTGAAAGAAACTGGTCTCTACCATCACTGTGATTTTCAGTCAGCCCTGCTTCTCCTAATGCTGGGGGTGGATTCAAAATGGCAGCTACCGGCCTCTTTCTGACTTGGAAAAGTTCAAACTTTAGCTGTTCTTAGGGTTATACTTTAGCCTGCCGAATTTACTAATAAGTAGCTGAAATCGATGGCCAACTGTCTCTTCCTCCCATTTTTGGGATATGGAGTTTCCAATTCCTGCCACAGAATAGCTCCTGGGATGGCTTACGCTGCCAAAGTAGGATGATCACCGGCCTCCACGGCATAGCCTGTAGTTTCCTGGAAAGGCTGGCGCAGCTCCCTCCAGCTTCCTCCTTGCCTGAGGTGGGCATGGGGCTTAGGCTAGAGTGGCAATCTGTTCTAGATGGAAAGAAGCTGGTCCTTACCAGCACTGTGATTTTCAGTCAGCCCTACTTCCCCTCATGTCAGGTATGGAATTAAGATGGAGACTACCGGCCTGTTTCTGACTTGGACAGGTTCAAACTTCAGCTGTTCTTAGGATTATACTTTGGCCCGCCGAATTTACTAATCAGTAGCTGAAGTTGGTGCCCAACTGTCTCTTCCTCCCCCGTTTTTTGGAAGTGGAGCTTCCAATTCCAGTTAAGGAATAGCTCCCGAGGCGGCTTGTGCTGCCAGTGGAGGATAAGCACTGGCCTCCGTGGCGTGGAGTGCTCTACTTAGGAATCTTCTCTGCAGATGGGCAGTCTCCTCCTTCCATTCTTTCAAGGACGTTGCAGGATGCTCTTCTGGTCCCCTGAAGGCCCCAAACAAGTGCTTTAGATAGCTCTGGGTGATTACTAACTGCCCTGTAGCAGGAGCTGATTCTAGGAGCTCCTTACTCTGCCGCCATCTTGCTGGTTGTCTCAGCTGTAGTTTTTTAAAGGAGGGTTTTTTTTTAATTGTACTTAAAATTTCATATTTGTGCATATGAATACTGCCACAGAATCCTATTCAACTCTAGAATATTTAGGGTCCAGTTATCTGGATCAAGTCATATTTAAATCTAGTGATTTTCCTTCCTTAATTATCCTCTTGTTTGCCTTTTCTCAGTGACCATTAAGGTTAGCATCTCCATAAGAAGTTGAGGAGGAGAGAAGAGAGTTGGAGTTCAACTAAGTTGTGATAATTTTATTTTCAGTAACAGTTCTCAGAAAAAAATATAAAAATTTGTGAGATTGAAATACAAAAAAATAGTTATAAAGTAAAACAAATTATGGGCTTTTAAAAATTAGAAACTCTTGTATCTTCCCAGATTAATGCATGTACACCCTTTGTCAATAAAACATTCAATGGATGGCTGAACTTCCCTTGGCTAAAATAATCAGAGCTGGTTGCCTGGTGAAAATTAACTCATTTATCTCATGAATTAGGAACTCATGAATAAATAGGCCATATCAAGGAATATCAGTTGAAGAAAATTAGGATAATCTGACTTTTACATCAATAAGTCACAAACCTTCAAATTATATCAGAGTTAAAATGTGTTACAATTATTATTCATTAAAGAGACTAATAATGTTCATAAAGATTTATTATAAGCCAGCAAATTCCAAATTTAAGCCTGTACAGAACCTCTTTAAGAAAAATGTTCAGATCCTCAGTAGCATATGCAGTCTCAATATTGAGAAATATTGGCCAAGGAATTCAAGATTTATTCCACAAAACTATGTTTTAATTGCACATTTTCAGAACAAAATAAAAAAATTTATAACTGTAAAAAAATTTTTTTGGAAACCAATTACAATGAAAGCTTTAGAAAACAAGACAACCAAAATCTACTGAACTTGTGGACCTGCAAGCTTACTCCTACAATCTCAGTTTAAAAATAGTACTCAAAGTAGTATTTCATTAAAACTTGAATCTTTTTAACATTTCTTTTCTTTTTCATATATGTGTTAAAGTGCCAACTTTCTCTGTGCCTTTTATTTGATTCAGCCTCTGAATCCAGCTCCCAAGTTCTCTGCATCCTTGTAGGCGCTGAACTTTGATGTAGGGATTGGCAACAAGAATGAATCTTCTGAAAACTTTTTCCCTAATGATTTCGCATGTCTATTTCCTTTTCTCCCTCAGTTCAGGCTGGGGGAAAAACGTGTTTCAGTTGAAAGCAGAAAGCTGTATTCACCAGGAGCTAATTTAGTTATAGTTATGTCTCCATTAAGTGTTATCGACAACATGTATTTATTGATTAACAGATGTGAGTGGGAGTGCCACAATGAATGTTCCAAACAGTAAATAATATTTCTTGAATAAATATCCAAAGACTTATGGATAATTCACCACAAGTAAGATAACTAAAGTAAACATATTTTTAAATGTAAAGTTATATTTACCCTTAAGTATTTACTATCTCGGGAAATTGGGATTATGCACATTAAAAGATAGTTATCAATAAAAGTAACTGACTAATGAAATAAGCAGATATCATGGAAGTGCAATGAAGAGAAGAGTTGGGAGAAAGTAAAATTTAAGCAGGGTTTGGAAAAAAAATAGGATTCAGATATACAAAATGGAGGCAAGAAGGCATTCCAGGCAAGAAGCATCAAACAGTGGGAGGTAAGAAATCATAAACCACATTTGGAGATAAGAAATTTGAATGATATGGTTGAAATCAGATGTTCTTACAAAGGATTTTCCAAGGTAGTTTCAGGAAGACTTGGTAGTGGTGGGAAGAGGGAATTAAAAAGGAAAGGAAGTGAAATATTTAATTCTGTGTAGGTCCTTATTTTTGCTTTCAGTTGTGAAATATTTAAAGGAGGGTATAGACATAGAGTTCATCTTTCATTTGTAGCTATTTTCTCAGTAATAAGTAATGAGAAAACCCAAGCAATACACAAGGTAAACCCAGGGTGTTTGTGAAACTAAGTGTTCCTAACCCAAGGATGCTTCTTGCCACATGGCAGTGTGGTTGATGCGGTAAATCTGAACATTGCATTTCCTCTTCTGCCTTTGTCCTTTACCCTTCCTGCCTATTCACTATATTACTTGTTTCTCAAGCAAGGTTTCTCAGCATTGGCACTATTGACATTTGGGGCCAGATGATTCTTTGTCGTGGGGAGCTGTTCTGTGCATTTGTAGGAAGTTTAGCAGCTTCCCTGGTCTCTATCCACTAGATGCCAGGTAGCGGCCCCTCACCAAGTTGTACCTGCAAAAAAATGTATGTTGGCATTGCCAAATTTCCCTACTCCTCCTCACCCCCAGAAAAGTCGCCATCAGGTGAAAACCACTGACTTAGATAAATGCAGAACAATGTTAAGTGTTTATGATCAGAGAAGAGAAATTATTTCCTCAATAGATGGTTGGAACGTTACAAAGTTATGGGCTTGTGAAGACTGGAAGCCTGTCAGCCATACGCTTTGCTATGTCTTCTCTGTTGACACATTCCAGCATATGCCCTCTTCTTCTACCATCCCATGATAACCTTAAACTGTCTATATGACTAGTGGATTGTTTATATGTCTTGATTTGCCTAAAAGAGTCCTGGTTAATGCAGTCCTATCTGGTAGACACCACCTTTTACTCTCTAAAGTGTCCTAGGTTGGATGGGAAGTAATATGGCTGTAGCAGTTTGGCAGTTTAATATAGTTATGAATCCCAAAAATAGATATTGGATTATGCTTGTAAACTGGTCTGTTAATCTGGGCATGATTAAGTTATGATTAGGGCATTGACTGGGTCATGTCAGTAGGGCATTGAGCCCCACCCATTGATGGGTGGGGAATCAAATATAAAAGGCATGGCAAAGGACAGAGTTGTAGTAGTTTTGATGTTGGAGTGTTGGTGCTGGAGCTCAGGGGAGTGGGCATATGGAGGACCTTGGTCATGAAGAAGGAGAGGGGGCTCTGGGAGGAGAGACAAGCCATTTGCCTGACAGTTCACAGCTGGCCTTGTGGAGAGAGGTGGAGCCTCAAGAGCCTCATGGTCTACAGCTGACCTTGTGGAGGAGACAGGAGCTGGGCCAGGAGAGAAACACAGCCCCAGGAGGAGAGGAACCCAAGAAGCCTAAACCCAGGCAAACGTCTGCAGCTGTCTTGTTCCAACACGTGGCAACAGGCTTTGGTGAGGGAGGAAACTTATGCTTTGTGGCCTGGTGGCTGTGAGCTTCTGCCCCAAATAAATACCCTTTATGGGAACCGACTGATTTCTGGTATTTTGCATCGGCACCCCTTTGGCTGACTATTACAATGACCATTCTGATATGGGGAATGAGAGAACAACCAGGGAATGCTGGGGAAGGCAGAGGCAAGAGGCAAACTGACTCTTCGACCACCCCAGGTAATGCTTCCTGGAGAAGAAGACACTGAATTTAAGACTTGAGAGAAGCATAAGAGTTAAAAAAGAAAGGAACAGAGGAGATTTCAAGATGGAAAGAGCAGTATGTTTTATAGAGGGAGACCCTGAAAGATTTAAATTGCAAAGTCAGACCAGCAAGCTAAAATGAAAATCCAAAAGACATTTTTGCAAACTTGACTTCAATTTTGAATCCACCTATTAAATTGTTACCCTATCTGGCAAAATGGGCAGTGGCATTTTGAGGCTATTAATTCTAAATGTGACCAACATTTATCTTTTACAAAAGAGAAAGGACTGATTGCTATAAAATGTCCAAAAGGAAAGGTGGGTCATTGCCTTAGCTACGAGTTTGCATATGTGGTAATATTAAAATGCTCAGCTCACCTTCTCTTCCTTTTATCTGAATGTTTGTAGCCAAGGCGTAACTACAGAAGAGCCAGGATACCATTACACATATAGATTTCAAAGACTTTGGAAGAAATCTTATTTCAGCATCTGTGGTTGGTTTTATTAAAAGCAGTTTAAATTCCCCTGCCTAGAGCAGTTTGGAATTATAAAGATGGGCTGCAGAAATTTACATTTTAATTGAGGCAGAAGACAAAATAGGGCATGGTACAGCACAAGGGAGAATAAATAAGATATGTATCAGCTGGGAGAAAAGAAATGACTGGTCATTTTTCACTGCCTCCTGCACTTAATTTTTTCATATGGCAGTGAGCTGAGTTAGACCTGCTCTGCAAAGACAATTTTTCCAGTCAAAATGTTTACCTTTTCAGAAAGTCTTTGCATGGAAAGAACTTCAAACTGTGGAGGAAATATGCAAACACTCAATCAGGCATGTGTATGTGGAGTGCATACGTATGTGGTGAACTCCATAAAATGTTCCTATCTCAATAAACTACTTAGGCAGTGATTTTAAAGTATGCAATATAATTGAGAATTATTGACAAACAATATTTATCTCTTAAACACTATGATTGGAGCTACCGTTAATATGTTTTTTTTAGGAATAGGGTTTCCGCTGTGAACTAATTATTGCCCTGTAATTAGTGTGGAAGTCACTCAAGAATGGGGAGGGCCACGTTTTCAAACTGGAAGACTTAACTGAGTTTGACAATTGCTTTCAGACAACACCCAGTTGATATTTTTTCCATATTCACTACACGTTTGGATCATTAGTAGAAAATTAGGTTGAGAATGCACTTCTCATAAAGGAAAAGCAATATATAGATATAAGATATGTCATAATAAAGGCTTTTTTAATGTAAGGTATTAGTGTCAAAAGTGGTTTTCAGAAAACTGCTTTAATTATGCATGGATTATGCATGGTTATACATTTGCTTAAACTTCATCAACTTTGTGGTATCTTCTATTAACTATTCATGTATTTTTACATTATTACATGTTCTTTGTCAACCATACTTCTAGACTAATTGTAAAATTGAAACCCAGTAAACCAATAAACAATACATTGCTATTTCATAATTATCTAATTATTATTCTCTGCAGAGCCAAGTATTATAATTGGACCCATTGAAAAGGAAATTTAATCCATTTGCACAAGCAAGTGACTCTCAAGCATGGATGCAATAGAGTCTTGACTTGCCACCAAAATTTACTTTAATTTGCTGTATTGTTTGACTGTGAATTTCCTTATTTCTTCTCCTGGAATTTTTAATTGATATTTTATAACTTTCTTAAAAAAAAAAAAAGAATAGAATAACATGCCTTCACCTTATCACTAAGTTCAAACATTTCTTCATCATAAACTATACTTAAAGTGAAAAACTATATTATTAAAGGTATTTTTTTTTCTCTTGGAGCTCTCTGGCTCACTACTTTGTGTTGATAATATTTTAGCTTTGCCCCATAGCTGTCAAGCTGTAATCCAGGATTTTTTTTCCCCTTGTACTCCTAGTCCATTATTGTTTTGTTATTTTTTTTTTCATGTTTTAGTCTCCACTTTTCTCTTCCATTCTTCTTGCATTTATTCTCTCTCTTTCTCTCTCACTTTTTCTTTCTCTCTCTTTTGCGTCCATAAATAAGGTTTCAGAAAGGTATTTGGAAAGCAAAAGTTTTGAATCTTTGTCTATATCAAAATGTCATTATTTTGCTGCCATACCTAGTTAATAGTGGGGTTGAAAGTAGATTTGAAGTTTAAAATGATTTCCCTCAGAACTTGGAAGATGCTACTTTATTGTCAATGGTATTCAGCATTGCTGATGAGAGAGAGATAATGCCAATTTGATACTCTCTCCTGTGTAGAAAACCGGCTTTCCTTTATGGAAGATTTAAGGATCTTCTGTAACTTTGGAGTCCTGAAATTAACTACTTTATTTTGAAGAATGCTGTTTTATTTTCAATTCTAGGGTAATTTTTCTCTATTATTTCTTTGATCTTTGATCACACCCATTTTCTTTCTTCCAGATAGCTATTCAAACTATCTGCTCCATTGGGGCCTACCCATCCAGCCACTCCAATATTTTTCGGAGCTGTTTTAGTTTATTACATTTTGATATATATCTCCTCTAATTTTAGTAGGACATTTGTAAGCAGGTTTAAAAAAAATGCATGTCTGATGTTTTATACCAGAAGCAACATTTTGAAGGTAAAAACAAAATCCAAGGACTGTTCACGCCCATTTCTGTCTGTGCTACCCCTCTTGTTAAGAAGCAATGCCAGTACTTAAAGTTCCTACCAGAGCAATGTCTCTATGGCTTTCAGTTTTGCTGTATCATTACATGCACAATGGCTGCCAGGTTGAATTAGATAAGGCAAAATGGAAAAAACACTGTAGAGTTTCTAGGAAAGTCTTTATCTCGCAGGTTTGGTACAATCACTTTATTTATTTTTTTATTACCAACCTAAGATCATCACCTTGTGACATCACTGTTGACTATGTAACTGATAACAGCTGCCAGAGTCTGCTGAGATATTTCCTAAGGTAGAGCTTATGAAATCACTTGTTTCTTGGTCCTTGACTATTCTCTATTCCTTCTATGTAGGTTTTCTCAGCATAACACCTTAAATATCAGACCAAGTGAGGCGTATAATGAGGCCATGGGCAGTGGGACCCACATGGCTCAGAATCAAGGGAGCCCTCTGTTAGAGTTGGCTTATTCCATCTGTGTACAGTGTAGGTAGCTAACCAGATTCTCAGGATCACAAGCATCTAAAAGCTGGCCACGTCTTATCTACTTTTCTATTTTTCCTGTGTCTCTCATGAATTCCTACATTCTATTTCTAACATGGCATGACAAATATTCCTAAACTGTCTAAACAAATACCTTTCATATACTTATTACTTAGCCTAATGCCTTTCCGTTTAGCGATATAATCGTTTCCTCTTCTTATCACTATTGCCCAGCAAGGAGCTCAAGCTATTTAACCAGCAGAGATGCCAATATTTACAACCTTTTAAGTCAGTAGAGGAATTTAGGTAATTTGTTTTTTAGTGTTTCTTGGTTAGTTAATGAACATTGTACTCATGGTTTTATTTACACACCATCTATACCAAAAATAATTTGAAGCATCTTAAACATAAAAGAGTATAAAATGTAAAGAATTAGAGCCTGAGCACCGTATAAAGAAAACACATTTGAGCAAAATTAGCTACCTCATGGGGAAATTCCAGAGATGGTATGGACATTTTAAATTTCTGGGTGTCAACAAAGTCAAACTTTCCTCTTAGTTTATGCAATTATTATAGAAAGATAAAACAGAACGTTTCTGTACTGTAAGACAATGTGTTATAATTATGCTGCAAATGTTCAGATGATTGATAGATTTTTTTACTCTATTTTTGAAATCAAGACCTGCTTCTCTGTAGACGTAACTAAAACCATATCAAAGAAAGATGTTCTATGTGAAAAATTTACACATTTTAAAAATGAAAAACTTCTCAGTTAGGCACCTTCATCCAGTTCTTATATTTTCATTACAATATATTGTATTTTCATTTGTAAAATCTATAAAAAATTAGGAGGTCATTGTTAAGTGATGATATAAACATTATAGATGATAAAGCATTTCGTATGTAAATGTTTGTTTCTATTAGCTTAAATGTTAGTCTTCTTTATGTATCGTATATATAAAAAATTAATCATCCTATTAGGAAGAAGAAAGGCATGAATTGTGTATGAAGAAATTTTCGATAACATTTATATATGTTCTTAAAGCAGCCTTTGTTGAAAACAAATTGCAGTCCCATTGGTCATGCTCAATTCTCACAGCAATGCAATATTTACTGTCAGGTTTGAAATGACTTGTAAATGGTACAACACTACAATTTTCTCTACATGACTTTTTAAAAAATTAAGCAGGTGTACCTTTATCACCTACCAGGATGACATCACTTTGGCTACCTAGAAAATGAATTTTTTCAGATACTGTATAATAAAGAACATCTCCAATGTTCAGAGTCTCTTAAAATGATGTGATAAATCCTTATAAATATTTACCATTAGAGATGGTGAAGGAATAGAGAGGAGTTTGTTTCAAACAATTTCCCCCTCAAAATGATGATGTTTTCATTACAATATATATTATTTTAATTTTCAGAGTATTAACCATAATGTTACTTATCTAAAAAATATATCCAACAGGATATTCCTCTGAAGTGATTTTGGAAGAGTTAGTTATGGAACATTGAATAGACTTATTGTATCTTGGCCCACTTATATACTTGGGAAAAAAATTAGAACAAATATAGATACATGATCTTTGAGAACACATACACACACTCACACCACCACACTATCTCCTTTCTCCATTCCTGGTGTAGGAAATGACCCCTAAAATTCAGGTCTACCTGGAAACTCAGAATATTACATAATTTGGAAATAGGGTCTTTGCAAGTGTAAATAAGCCAAGAGGAGATCATTGTGGGCCCCTTGGTATCCTTATAAGAAGAGGAGAGGACACAGAGACACAGAGAAGAAGCCTAATGGAAGACAGAGGCAGAGATTAAGTTGTGCTGACATAAGCCAGGAGTGCCTAGGGCCACTAGAAGATGGAAGAGGCAAGGAAAGAGTCTTCCTAAGTGTTTCAAAGAGAGCATGGCCCTGGTGACACCTTGATTTTGGACTTCTAGCCTCATAAATGTGAGAGAATGTATTTCTGTTTGATTTAAGTCTCCTGTTTGCAGTAATTTTGTTATGGCAGCCCTAGGAACTGGCAAGGATGTTTTCTTTTAAATAATAGGAATAGTAATAAGACTTATCATCTTGTGTTTTGAATTCTCCATGAATAATTTATACAATGAGACTGATGAGACTATATTTATGAATACTATTATTACTGGAATGACAGAAAAGGATTTCAGACTGTTAAATCCACATGGAGACCAAAGATGGGGGCTATAGTCCAGGTGCCCCCTTATCATGGAGGTGGAAGCAGAGGTCTGCAGCAACCCGGCTATGAGCACACAGCACCTGAGAGGTGGAAAGATCCCACCTTAAGTTTGCCACTTTCAATCGTTAGTATTAGATGATCATCAGATCTACAATACAAGTCTTCTAGGTAAGAAGAAAAGACCCTAGAGAACCTCATTTTACAGGTAATTAAAGCTAAGAATTATTTTATTTGTTCAAGGTTTCACAGCAAGTTAGTAGTGGAGACCAGAGTAGAACCCAGAGATCTTAATTCCCAGTACAGTGATCTTTCCTCAGCATTAGCAAAATGCTATAGAAGATTTTAAAAATGAATAAAAATAGCTCTTCAGAATCCAAAGAGCTTCTCTAATGCTCTCAATTGCACTATGATGAAAGAGATTGTGAAAATACACATAGGTCTTTTTATTCTCCCACCTACATGCAATACTCCAACCCTATCCTAACATACCTATGCACATATTAATATGTGCTCAATTCTCTGTAAGAAAAAGTTCTATAGAATTTGGCTGCTTATATTGTAATTCTAGAGCCTGTAGCGCAAAGCAAAAGTTTGAATATTGAAGCATATTGGCTACTCTTGTTTCCTATGATCTTTATTTGTACCTTATTTAGTTGATTTAGTGAACTGCAAACTTCTTAAAGGTATGGATCTTATTTAATTTTTCTCTTATATATAACAAAATTCCAGGTTATGTTGGACTGAGAGCAGATGTTACTACATAATGACAGATAGAAGTGCAATTTAGGAGAGTAAATAAAGTGGGACTAATAAGGGATTCAGTTGATAAGGTTATATGTATTCAGTTCTCTAGGTGGTTTCTTCTTTCTACCCAAACCCTTAGTATTGTCCCTTGAGTTCTGAACTTTCCTCTCTGAAGTGACACCTCTTTAAGTTTCTCGCCCTACATAATTTCACTCATCCCCTTTTTGTGAAAAATCTCAAAACTATGCATTCAGCTTTGTCCTCTCATTTATCCTTTTAGTTCAGCATTGCAGAATGCTTAATATTTATTATGTCAAAAATGAATTCATAGGGGGTTGTGAAAAATCTCAAAACATTCCTCAATTAAATTAGCTTTTATTCACCTAAAAAATGGATTGATTATTTCATCTTTATAGTGAAACATTCCTTCTTCTAAACTACCTATGTCATTCAATATTATCACCTTTTATGAGAATCCTTGTATTAGTGCTCATTAAGATTCATTGAACAGACTTCTGTTAAGCCAGGGACTGTAGTAAGTTCTTGATACACAGAGGACAGTATGTTCCAATTTCTCCCACAGGTAGCCACTAAATAAGTCAATTATTATAGCCCAAGATGTTATGTTTTACCAAAGAAGTCTGTACAAAATGCTATGAAAATCAGCATTTACATTGTGTAGCTCCCACAACTTATTCAACAATCTCATTTGCAAGTTGAACCCTCAAAACAAATCCCTGACATGTTTGTGCTGCCTGTAGTTCTGAGAGGCCCAGTGACTTATCTAACTGTCCCTCCTCCTCTACCCCATACATGAAATGGTAGAACCATGACACTCTGCTGCCTCTCAGTCATTCCGTTTCCCATGGGCTTTCACTCCCCCACCACATGGAAAAGAGTGAACCTGTGTGTCAAAAGTCTGACCAAGTTCAGGGCCCAATGCACAGGAGCTCTCCTCATATGTTTATTATCTAATGAACAAAAGTGGATGTTTTGTGTTGAAGCTGCAGACAGATTGCAGCTCAAATTAAATGAGAATTTCCAACCCGCCCTTCTAAAAGTAGAGTGAGTTGCCTTGTCCCTAGAATTATGCAAGCAGGTTCTAGATGAACGTGGTTTTGGAGAGGTAGACAGAATTTATGCATATGGTAGGATGTTTGAGTAAATGATCTCTAAGTTTTCTTTCAACTCTGCATTTCTCTAATTTCTTTCTCTAGACGCTCTGCCTCTGTAGACTGAGATTGGTTTTATCTTTTTTTTAAAGATGCCCAATACTACTTGCCCAAGCTACTAATTCTCAGGAGACATAGAACTGCTATTAAAATGCTTGTGCAAACTAGTCACAAATCAATGTAACTCTTGAACCTCTTCAGCATGGTATGATATTTGTTAGAAGATTGAACTAAGGGATTATCATCTTTTTTCCCCCAATGATTGTTCCAGTTTCCATGAAGGCAAGTTAAATACAGCTAAAAGTTGAAAATATCCCTGACAGTAAAAGACATTTATTTTATGAGATCTATTGAGACCCATAAAACTTTGAAGGGTTGCTGTGAGGCTTGATGGGCAGTTGAAAGCAGGAAAGATATGAAGCATGTTTTAATTTTGTATAGGGATTTATAAGTGAATTCTGACTCCTACTTAGGAGACTATTTGGCGAGGTACAAGAATGTACTTAGCAGCGGAAGGAAGCATAAGAGGAGCATACTGCAATTCTAGAATATTCTAACTCTTGTATAAATAGGGTGAGAATGTTCTCTCACATGACAACACTAACCATCTCAAATGTTGGCATAACGTCTTAACATGAAAGCTGAAATGGGTAATGGGGGTTCTATCACTGTCCTAACTGGTTACAAGTCTCTACTTAAGTGCCTGAATTGTTGACGGAATTTGGGAAGGAAAAGTCTATGGAGTTACAATCTGGTATTTTTTGAGTTCAAATTTGGCCAGAAATAAAAATATGGATTAGGTGAGATCTTTGGATTCTCAGAAAAGAAGATGGTTTAAGGGCGTACAGTACTCTTATCCCGAGTGCCTAGTTCTGGTGATTCAGTGCTAAGAATTAAAACTTCTACCTTGTAGAAATAAGCAATCCCTAGCTCCCAATCGTCTAAGTTCTGAGAATTTTTAAGACTTGTCAATAAGAGTCTTCCTACTCTTTCTGTGTCATGTTTGAATTAGAATAAACAAGTTTTCCTAGAATCAGGCCAAGTCATTAAAGAGCTTTGCTTATTTTTACTTGAATGATCAAGCATTGCAACATGAAAATAGTGTTATCACACAGATGGATAATTTTATATTATCCCACACTGGTGAAACTATTTGGCTCAGTTATATTAACAACAACAACAAAAAAAAGAAGTCTAGACCTGGGAAGTGTAGCCAGTCTAGATCAGGAATAGACACACTTGCTTATGCCTTTTACAAAATGGTAAAATTAATATTGCCCATCAGATATTCTATAAAAAGAACCATCTAGATCTTGAGTTTCATTGCTTTCTCCATGTACAACTTGCATTTATTGACAGAGTATTCTTTTTCAGACTGTCTTTGAGAGAAATGAATAAAATAGTAGATTCTTGGCAAATTTTTCAAAATTTCCACTGATTTAGGAATATGAGGGAAGTGGGAAGCGAAAAGGCAATCTTGATTCCAATTGCTTGTTTCCCCTGAGAGTAAAATATCCTCTTATTTTTTAAAACTAGGGAGGAAAAATATCCATACATCTAGAAAATTGAAGTTTCTTGAGCATACTGTGATTGTATTTTGTGCTTAGCTTTCTATTGGGATATGAATTCATGAAACTTAAATTTGAATTCATAAGTATATTATGTAAGCATGATCTTAGTAGCAAGTAGAATTATCAAACTGGTGGTAGATATAGCTTTTGCTTTGCAGAATGGAAATTAAATTTAGTTAGAAAAATAATTCTAGTTAAATGTTTGAATCACCTTTTTGACTTCTGTAATTTAAGTACCAAAATACTTCTGGTAGTCTAGTGAAACAAATTTATTTTAAAAGAGTTTTTAGTGGATCCAATTCCTATTGCAAATAAATCTGACAAATGCTAGTGTACCATGAAGTTTTAATTTTTTGACATTCATAGACAATTAAGTTCCTTCTATGAAAATGGGAACAAGCTTGAAAGATATAATATTCAGTAATAGTCAAACTAACAACAAATGATAAGTTTTTCCATAGCAAACACTTATTTCTCCACCAAATGTGTCTCTCAATTGTATTTTAAAGGGAGAAGTAGCAGTTTGAGATATTAAACTCCTCAATACCAATGCAAAGTGACTTTTATATAGCAATTCAATTAATATGAATTTATTAGTTATCTAAAACATATTATTTAAAAGAACAAAAATTGCTGTTTCCACTATGGGTTACTCAGTATGTAACTTGGACCCAGAGCTACATTAGATGAAACAATAGAGAATCATTCAATGTATTGGGCCCCATTATCAGGCTGTATCCTAATAAAAGATCAATGCCAGGGATTTAAAGTGAGCAGCAGTTATTCTGTTTTTGTCCCCCCATTCTTAAATTTAATTTGGCCCATGTTTTTTTGTCCAAGCTGTGAAGATTTGGGTAGGTAACTATTGTTGGTAGAGATACCCAGCTTTCATCTATTAACTGTGCTGTCAATTTATCCATTTATACCAGTCTCTTAGGCTTTTCCAGGAGATAGTATTTGTTGTGCTAAACTAAAATAAATGCAAGATGTATACATTGAGTAAAATCTGTTTTTCCTGAGAAGGTAGTTCAGTTATGTGTTAGCCTTGATGGCTCACTTTGACTTTCACCTGAGGAATGGGACCCATAACTCAGCATGGTCCATCCCTATCCCATCCTAATTAGAGTTTTGTCCTTCAACACTGATGTAGATAGAGTCTTTTGGACCTCTAAATATGTTAATTACACAAAATGGGATGGAAGAGTTTATCCAGAGACCCCTTATCCAACACTTGAAAAGATCTTAGAAGGTAAAATCTGGTTCCATATTATCTAGATGAAATGCAAGAGGCACATAGAACACTACATCTCAGTTCAGAAACCCACATTTGTCAGTGCATGGCAGGAGAGACCTGACTTATTGAGGATATATCAAATTGTTTTAATTACATGTAAACTTAAATTGAGCCATTTTTCTCATTTCTTACATTGAGCCATGAGTGTCAATTTGAATTTAAGATGCATATTTTGAAATATAATATTCAAAAATGGAAAGAGTCTTGCATTTTTTCTATGGGTCAAAAAAATTGTGAATATAGGGTGCCTTGAAAACTAATTTTATGAAGGCCATGAGTAAAATGTAGTTTATAATCAAGTCCCACAATCAAAACATGCCCAAACTGGGTTTTGCAATTCTCTGTTTTCAATAGGCTTATCTGTGCCTGTGTATATTTATGGTGTTCTTTCTGGAACTCTTCCTACTCCTCATCATCTGACTAATTCCCACATCAAGATCCAGTTCAGGCAAATCTTAACTCTAATTCAACTCTTATCTTGCCTCTCAGATTTAGCCCCCTTGTGCTCCTGTTTTACACTGGGAGCTATATATTTGTTATTATATTTATTTGTATATGGGCCTATCTATTCTGCCAGATCTGTGCTGTCCAATACAGTAGATGTTACCACATGTGGACATTTAAATTAAATTAATTCAGTTTTTCAGCTGTTGTAGCCATATTTCATGTGGCTAGTGGCTACCATATTGGATCATGCAGATATAGAATATTTACATCATTGCAGAAAGTTCTATTGGCCAGAGCTGTGGCAGACTGAGATCCTTGAAAGAGACTCCCTCTCACTGATCTTTGGGGTAGAAAGTGTAGCCTGTTGAAAATAATTAAGATTCACTCATTCTCATGAGCATTTGTGAAAGTTTTGTGAAACCTTGATTACTTGTCACATATCAGTCCTTGAATCTGTCTGCAATGATCCCTGCTTCCCTGGAGAATATCTCAAATTGTATATACTGCCTTTTCCTAGGATAACTTTTTTAAAAAATATATTTTTCCCTGTCCCCACCCCCGCCCTTGTTGCTTGCACTTGCTGTCTGCTCTCTGTGTCGGTATGTTGTGTGCTCATCTTCTTTTTCTTAGAGGCACCAGGAACCGAACCCAAGATCTCCCATGTGACAGGCAGGTACCCAACTGCTTGAACTACATCTGCCTACCCTTAGGATAGTTTTTACTGTAACTAATGTAGCTCTTAAAATTTCTATTAGTTGTTTTTTTTTTTTTTAATGGAAAGCTGTGTGGAGATAGAAAACTGAATTCTCTTAAGGATTAAATAGTTGGCAAAAATCAAATACTAACCATAATAGAATAATTGAGATAACAATATTATATAATATTTCAGCATTTTTTACTGAAATGGGAGGCAAATCATGCATATTATTCAGAGATCTGTTTTTCAAATAATTAAATTCAACTGTACTTTCAGGTTTTGTACATACTGTACTTTCATTAGCTGTTGAATATGCAAATAGGTCTGATTTTTAAAGCCCTGTCTGATTTGTTGAGTGAAAGACCTACAGATCAATTGAACTGTTTCAAAAGGCCATTTTCTCTTTTTGGAGCAACACAGCAGTTTTCTATATTTTTACATATTATTAGATATTATATATATTTTATTATTTATTTTTCTATAGTTAAAGACAGCACCATTCTAACAATAAAACAACATCACAGGCTAAAAACAGCCACTGAAACATTAAAAAGTAGTTGAGAAATAGTGAATATTTTTATAGATTAAAGCTATTTGTGTAACTGAACAACAGGCAAAACATACTGCTTTATGCAGGAAGTTAAATGACCTTTGGGCTAGAACAGGGCCTCTTAACCTTTTTTGTTCCACGGACCCCTTTGCCAGTCAGGTGAAAACCACGGACCCCTTACTAAGTCCACACTATACTGTGTATTATTTAATAAATATGTCACACCTGCTCCAACACGTCCCCACAAGAATAATGTTTTTTTGAATTTCAATTCAAGCTCACGGACCCCTTGTTAAAAACCCCTGAGCTAGAATGTTTCACTTCCCTTGGTGGGGGAGTTGTGTATTTTCTCAGGTTCAAAGCATTTGCTGTGCTGCTGGAATAGGCTGAGAGCAAAGCCAGAGAAAGGCCTTGAGTAGGAGGAGAATGGATTTGGGCTTTAAAAGGAAACCTGGCCTTAAATCTGACATTCTGCATTCTTCCATTGATTCACTAGATGATTTGGGGCAATTTTTTCATCTTTCAGTGAGTTCGCTTCCCTCTCTTTTAAATGGGAACATAAATACTCTCCTTCTTAGAACAATGAAAGAAATTACATTTACAAAATAATTTTGAGGGGAGGTCCCCTCAAAGGTCTGATCATTATCATCTATAATTTATTAAATTAGTAACCTACAACCAAAGAAGTTAACCAGTTCAGTGTTCCTGCTTCCAAGTAAGATATCTGAAAATTTAATTGGTGGAAATGCATTTTTAAGATTAAGCAGTGGTGCCCCTTGCTGGAGTCTCCCCAGTGCCCTGCACGTTCCCCTCTAATAACTGTCCACCATCTCCTCGTTGTGTCCGCTAACTCAAAAATGAGACAGGGGCAACAGCTCCCTGAAAGTGTAAGCAAAATTTGGTAAGGATTTGCATATATGCAATTTTCTGAGGAGAAGGTCCATGTTTTTAACCAGATTCTCCAAGGAAAGTCTAAGAACTACTGATGGCTTTCTCTTCAGCACTGACAGCCCAGAGCACTCAGCATGAGGGATTTGTCACCTGAATTTATTTTAACCTCTAGAGCCCACCAGGCCAACAGCCCAGGGGCAGGAGCTCAGTCAGAACCAGTACTGTGTTGACCCAATTGGTAAATTTTCAGAATTTTTGAAAGGCAATACTTTTACAGCAATTATTTAAAAATTAAATTATATAAACTTACAATTAAATGCATTGCATTTTAAACATGATAACAAATACTTGTAACATCCATCCTAATTATTTTTGGTACATTTTGCTATTATATATATGATTGAGGTCATTTAGATCTATTGACTCTGAATGATAGAAATACTTGCTATACAAGGGTGTACTAGTGTGCATCTCTTCCCAACTCCATGTTAAGTGACATCAAGTTGGTAGCTTGAACTCCATCACAGTGGAGTTTTGACACCATAGAAATCAGCAATGCTACAAATCTGGGATTTTGTCTCTCTAGCCCCCAAACAAGGCAGTTAACAAATATTTACAAGCATGCAGCTCATTCAGACTCCCTTTATTGTCCACTTGTGTGCCACAGAAGTTTTCATGACTTTGAATTTCATATAAGAAAGTTGGAATAGATTGCAAAGAGGATCCTTGACAAGGTTATATAGGGCCTTTTCTTGGAGAAGAGTCTGCAGAAGGTTTGGCATAACCATGCTTCAAGTCTAGATCTGACCTTTGTGAATATAAAGGAGTTGTCAGCTCTGCAATTACCAATTTTTCAGGAAACAAGATGCCACCATCTTTCTTATGATATTTCATGACCAACTGTTCTCCTAAGATGGATCAGAGTAAAAAGTTCATAACCTTCTCAAGACTTTCTTTTCTGGATCTCAGAACTTGCATGATTGAGTAGCAATTCATGAGAACAATGAATCACATTTTACGTTTGAAATACAACTCTTTCCTCTTGGGTGGATTTTCTGAAAAGTTTCAATACTGTAAGTAACCTGTAAAGAGATTGCTTCCTTTTTTATTTTTTTATTTTTATTTTTTTAAAAGATACTTAGATTATATAAATGTTATACAAAAAATTATAGGGATTCCCATACGCCCCACCTCCCACACCTCCCACAACCTCCCACATAAACATCCTTCATTAGTGTGGTACATTAATTGCAATTGATAAACACTTGTTTGATTATGTTAAACTGACATATTTCTCTGGTTTTTCCCAAATAAATCATACATGCTTACTTTGTTGTTGGCTTTTTCTTTTCATTAGTCAAAAGCAATGAGGGGGATATATAATAACTCAGACCCTGGATTTTATTTGGGCAGGATCTAGGAAAAGCCCTTCTTTATTAATTTTTCCTTAATTCTTTTCTTAGGGATTTTCCATGTGAGCATGGCCACAGTTTGTGAAACTTATCCTGGTCACCTAACACAGCTGTTTCTGAATCCTTCCTGTAATTTCATTAACCTGTTTTGTCCTACAACTGTGGATCACAATTTGAGCAAATTACTAAACTCATTAAAAAAATATTGCTGATTTTTACCCCATAAGAAATATAATTTTTAAAAAATTTTCTTTATTTTTATGGTACTACAGCCCTCCCCCCAATAAAGAACAGATGAGTAGATTTTTCTGAGATGCAATTACTTTATCGTCCATATTTCCTGTCTAGTGTTGAAAGAATGAACTAATGACAGCTAGCCTAGCTCCTCTGGCCATGTGTAAATGTCCTTTAGGTATCCGACTCACATGTATTTTGGGGCCGTTCCCATGTTTAAACCTTCTGCATTGTGCAATACAAAAATAGTGATTTCAGAACAATGTGAAAGACAACTGTTAGATGATAGATTGACCCAAGTGATATAGTCTTCTCTGTGGGGGAAAAAAAGTCATTGTCATTATCAAATGTTGCATTTTAAAATAAAATTACTTTTGCTACACAATCAATTGCCAATGTACGAATTAGTTTTCCCTATTTAGATAATCTAACCTCCCTCTTTTTGTGGTTCAGATGCCAGTACCGACTACCTTTGCTTGTCATAGGCAAAGTGACCAGAAGCATCAATGATGAACAAGTAATTTGTTACAGACTAATGATGACTTTTGACTTTTGATGAGATTTAAAATCAGCTCATTTCCGATTAAGCACCACAACTCTGTTTATTATTCCTTTAATTACCTCTTTTTTCTCAGAAGTTTAATAATAAGAAGTACATGACAGATGTTTAGAATGTTTTTTTAAGTACTATTAGCCTTGGAAAGACAAATGGGAGAGGCTGGGAGAACAGAGAGATAGATTTGCACCTGATATATTCAAATGCAGGACTGAATGGCTTTCCAGTGAGAAACTGTATCAACATGGTCTATATAAAAGCTAAGATAGAAATGACCAAGTATCCTTTGTGTTTATTTCTTTTTATACTGTTAAAGGATAGGAAGGTTGCCTGTCAAGACCTCTCAAAAAAGGGAGAACTCTGCCCTCAGGACGTATCTTGTGTTTCCTACAAGACAAGAGTATATGGTTTTAGGGAAAAAACACACAAATTTGGTGCTGTGCTGAAAACAAAGCTCTGTAATTGCTTCTGGTTACACTAAGCATAAGGAATGCTATCAAGGGTGCAGGTACAGGAGGCGATACCATGGGCTTCCCACTGCATCGCTCTCTCCTGTTTCCTCAGCAACTTGGCTTCTCACGGATCAGCCATTTTATAACTAATTAAAATACTGAAAGAAACCATTATTCTTTAATTAAATAACGGATTATTGAAGGAAAACCATTCAATACATGATGGAAAATGCTGTTGAACTAAGAGGTACCTTCCTGTTGGATCTATAATACATGATGAACCCATTACGACCCTAGAGTCAGTGACATAGTTCTTGTGGCTCTAAAGAGAGAAAGGTTTTGGTGAAACTACACAGACATAGAGAAATAGGTCAAATGCTGCCTCTGTCTCATCACCTGTGTGCACCCTTTATGATCCCTCCGCAGTGTTCAGAGGTTCTAGATGTTGTTGATCATGTAAGCCATAAGGTGTTTGGAGGTGGCACACAACCCTATTTGTTTGCTCAGAAAGGGAAAGAAGAGAGTAACCATCCCTGAGATAGTCCATTCATATCTCTATACCTGTTTCAGGCTCCAATTTCTGATGAGAGTCCAAGGGGAAAAGAGGTAAGTTTTTCTTCCATGAAAGGCTTTGAAAAGCAGTGAGACATTAATCACAAAAATTGTCCATGAGAACACACACACCTCTCTTTAATATTCACTTCCTACCAGGCATTCATAAATGATTGTTCCTCTACAACTCACTCAGTGTCAAGCACACTCCGATGTGTGTTTGTGTCATCCAAAGCTCTACAAAATCTATTTGGCTCAGCCTTAATTCTTTTGTTATATATATACATTTTATTTACATGCATTTTACTTAAATGTATATATAGAAACTTTCCTTCTCTCCTTCCTTCCCTTCCTTTTTCTACACAATCTAAAATAATATGAAAATATCCTTGAACTATGCCCAAATTATCAGAGAAATCGAGTGTGCATAATTAAATTAAAATGTAACTCTAATGGAATTTGTAAAGCAGACCTTTGGAGATGCAGCCAATATAGTGATGAGGAGTAGGGTTTGGTGTCAGACACCCATGAATTAATATTTGGCTCAGTTACATACTACTCTTTGGGAATGTCACTGAATCTCATTGGCCCTCAGTTTCCTCATACATAAAATGGGGCCAATCACTCACTGTATTGTTTAAATTTTAAACGATTTGATATAAAGTGTTTAGATGTGTTTGGTTCATTTTAATTGTTAGAAAGTTGGTCTGTTGGTTTTAGGGTGTCTGGGAAAAATGTATGGACACATTTCAGTGTCTGTCCCAAAGTACGTTTTATATGGAGCTTTCATCAGATTCTCAAAGGAGCTTGGCCCTCTGTATTTTCATGAATCAGCTATCATTGGAATACAATACACTTTCAAGTGGGATATTGCTATCTGTTCATTTTTCTTAATAAATGAATCCATCAGAAACCTGGCTTGGGTAGTGTTTTTGAAGATAACTAGGAATTATTTATTCAGGTTGTCATAGAATGTCTGTGCAAGCCACTTTTGGGGGGTGGCAGAATAGTTTCTTGCTTTTCTGAAAGATTTCAAACATTCCACAGAGCATAGACAATTTTATAGCAGACCTCCATGTCCTCTCCACCCAACACCAGCACCTCCTTATTTAACCATTTTTAAGGTGACATAGTGTGGATTCCAGAAGTGCTTTTATAGTCTGGCTTCTCAAAGTTGTTCCTCGAGGTCTACTTGTTTTTCTTTCCATTGCGTGTAATTTCCTGTCCAATTGCCAGATGCCTAAGTATGCATGGTGTGATTACTCCTCCTTATTTCAAATTAGGGGAAAAGACTTTTAGGGTAGTTTCTATTTTACAGAATGTCCACTAACACACAATTGAAGCACTTTTTAAAATTTAATTAAGGAAATCAATTCCATTGACCCTGGGTTTTATTTTTGTTTGTTTTTGTTTTAGAAATGATCCATTCCTCCCTTCCCAAATTTTAACTTTATATTATAAGCAAGTGACTAAGTTGTCTCCAAGTTTTACTATATGGATTCCACCTCTGTTAAACTTATAATTATGAATGACAAAGGCTATGTTTGAAGCCTGTTTACTTATAAAGAATCTTCACTTACTTTCTATTATAACCGAGAAATTGCTTGCTATTGGTTTATTTTCCCACCCAAACAAATCACTATTTGAATGTGGTAGATACTACTATGTACATAATATGTCAAACTTTCACTTCACTTACTATTTCTCTTTAGTCTACCCTCATTAACAAAGCCCAGTATATCTTGAGTGTCAGAATTTGAAAAAGGATCAGTGGAATCCCCATGGCATCTTCCATAGCAGTAGCATTGTATAAGGAACAGTCAGACGTACTGGATGAGAAAAATGACAAAATCATGGAAGGGCACTCAGGCAGTCTTGTCTCTGTGATGGTTATTTTGACATTTTCTGAGCCTACATATATGTCTTCAGTTGTTACATAAAATACCAGTAGTAGCATTTTTAAGTCATTCATTCTTTGTGTTTCTATGTGAGCATTCAAATACTTTTGCTGATACAAAAAGCACAGTTAATCTAAGTACTGGGTCTCTAGAGAAGCAAGTAAGAGCTTATTTCCTCAGCCTACAAAAGTGAGACTTGTAAATGATGTGAACCAGATTTAAAGTTTCCAGTCAGGCGACTTCAATATAGACTGAATAATTAGAGTATTTATTCTTAGGCATGACAATGCTCATCTCAAATCCATCCCTGTCTTCTGTATCGATGCTAAATATTAGGCAAGAGTGCACATTCATAACCATTTAAAATGAAATCTAAGATTTTTTTAAGTGATGGTAAAAATGAAAGTACTAGCAAAAGATAAATGATGGATAAATTTATGATAAAAAATATTTCACAGGAAAGCATAAACTTGGAGTTAAAAAACACATATCCACATCAAACATAGAGATGCAGAAGTCAAGAATGCTGGATGAATGCTAAACTGTATAGGATGCTGATCATAGTTTGATAAAATGAAGCAATGCATGTTACATTGTTAGTTTTGACTTATGTAGAGGCTGATCATTAATATAGTCCAGACAGGTCAGGAAGCAGAGACAGACGACAAAGCATCATGTAAGCACAGCTGTTTGAATTAGTTTCATTATTACTTATGAGTTGCTCTGACCTTATCAGTTCTGGTGAGTAGAACACTTAAGTCTTGAGTTCTGTCAATAAATATTTGGCAAATGATCCAGTTCCAACAGTGCATGACAAGGTCATGATGTTTTGCAGCATCCCCTTACAAATGATACCATGAAGGCCAGTGAGGTTGTTTTACTCTGTGATGTACTATCAGAAATGGTGTATTCAATTGAAACTTAGTAATCATTATAGGCTAATTAGTAGAAGATGATGGGTCTGTTAGAATGGCAAGAAGATTAAAACAAACAAACAACTAGCAGAAGTGAAGCTTCTTATTAAGTTGTTTGCATGTTCTCTAGACTTTGTAAATTGAACAAAATTAGTTGCATCTGGCATTATGGGTCTAAAATATGTAGGCTTTGTTGGAAAACACTGGGGTTGAATTATGTTGGCTATGATAATTTAGGGAGATATGGTTACTTGTATAAAAAATCCAACTTGACAATGATAAATTTTATAATAAATTTAAGATATGTTTGGATATGGATATCAGCCAATTAAATGAGCAATCAAACCCCAAGTATAATTAGAGTTTCCCTTGAACATCCAGCACCATGGAGAGCACCATTACTTGCTACACACCACCACTACCACCACCACCCCAGCCCCAAAACACAACTTAAGGGAAAAAAACCATCAAAATATATTGTCTGGAACTAAATAAGAGCTGAGGTTGCAACTGTGTTTATAAAGGAGAGGAACCTAATTTGGAATAAAAAATATTAAGTTTTAAGTAAAATATCCTGAGAGTTAGAGACAACTTAGAAGTTTGAGAATAGAAGTTAAACACTCCGTTTTATACACACACACACACACACATACAGAGACAGAGACACAGAGTGAGTGCAATAATTTTTGTTCCTAGTATGACAAAAATTCTGTCCAAAGGTTGCAAACTCAAATTCCTACAGTGTACAGAAATTTAATATGGATTTTATCATGAAGTGCAGAGTGTTATATGACAGAGAATGTTGCGGACTGTGGCTAGCCGAGGAACTCATGCCTTGTTTAAAGGCATTTACATTCAATTTTCATATTTTAAAACGTTCTTTTGGCCAATTCAAATGCTGGTGATTTTGATCACCAGACCTCCAGATCTGAGAACTCAGACAGAGGCAATTAATACTTACTTGAACCAAATTCACCTAAAGACCACAGCTAACATCATACTCAGTGGTGAAAGACTGAAAACTTTCCCTCTAAGATCAGGATCAAGACAACGACGCCCACTGTCACCACTGTTGTACTGGAAGTTCTAGTCTGAGCAATTAGGAAAGAAGAAGAAATAAAAGGCATGAAGATTGGAAAGGAAGAAGTAAAACTTTACCTACATGTAGTGGTAATGATCCTATATATAGAAAATTCAGAAAAATCCACAGCAAAGCTTTTAGAGTTAAGCAAATTTAGTGATGTGGCAGGCTACCAGACCAACATGCAAAAAATCAGTAGTGTTTCTATATACTAGTAATGAATAATTTGAAAAGGAAGTCAAGAAAAAAAATAAGCCATTTAAAATGGCATCTAAAAGAACTCTTAACTAGGAATAAATTTAATCAAAGGTGTAAAGGACTTATACATGGAAAATTTTAAAACATGAATAATATTCCCAATATTATCAGGATAATATTGGGAATGTATAACGATTTTGGCAGTAGATGAGATTGTGGTTAATAATATAAATACAGAAATGTTTTTCTACAGGGTGTTAAGAATGTGGTGACACATGAGAAAAATATAGCTAATGTAATTTATGGACTATAGTTAACACAACATTGCAATGTTTTTGAGCAAAAGCAAAGTTGGTACTATATTAATTCTAAAGGTAAAAAAAAAGAATATGGGGTTTGGTTTTGTGAGATATGTATACAATCAAATATTTATTTTTCTTTTCATTTTTTTTTCATTAATCAGGATTCCTTGACTATGTCGTTTAACCAACCTGTGTTCATGTGTGTATCTTTCTGAGCACTAGAGGAACAACTTAGTTACCAGTGGAATGAAATGAGATAAAAGTGCCTGAAAAAAGAACTTTTTAGGAGTAAAATTTCCATAACTTGTTGAGCCGCCTCTTCTGTTCTTTTATTTTTGTGAATTTGAAATAAAATTGCTAATTAAGTAAGTAAATAAATAAATGCAAATCCTACTCAAAGTGATTTAGACATTCAGTTCAATCCCAATAAAAATTCCAACAGCCTTTTTTGCAGGAATGGAAAGGCCTGTCACCATATTTATATGGAAGATAAAGGGCCCCAAATAGCCAAAAGCATTTTGAAAAAGAACAAATTTGGAGGACTAATACTTCTCAATTTTAAAACTTATTAAAAAGGTACAGTAATAAAAACAGCATGATAGACAAAGATAGATATATAGGCCAGTGGAATTGAATTGAGAGTTTGGAAATAAACCCTTACATCTATGGCCAATTGATTGTTTTTTTTAATAGATTTATTTTCCTTCCCTCATTGTTTTGTGCTCATTGTCTGCTCTCTGTGTCTGTTCATTGTGTGTTAGTCTTCTTTTTAGGAGGCACCATGAACAGAACCGGGGACCTCCCAAGTTGGGAGGGAGGCGCCCAATGGCTAGAGCCATCTCCACTCCTGCTTGTTGTGTCTCTCATTGTGTTTCCTTGTGGTTATTCTTCATTACGTCATCTCATTGTGTCATCTTGTTGCATCAGTTCACTATGCCAGCCCGTCGCATCAGCTCACTGTGTTGCTTGACTTCTTTAGGAGGCACAGGGAACTGAACCCGGTACCTCCCACGTGGTAAGTGGGCACCCCATGGCTTAAGCCACATCCACTAATTGATTTTTGACAAGAATACCAATTCCACTCAATTAGGAAAGAATAGTCTCTTCAACGAATGATGCTGGGTATCCATATGCAAAAGTATGAAGGTGGACTCCTACTTCACACCATATAAGAAAAAAGAACTCTAAATGGATCAAAGACCTAAATATAAGAACCCAAAATATAAAACTCTTAAAAGAAAACCTAGGGAAGCATCTTTAGGGCCTTATATTAGGCAATGGTGTCTAAGATTTAATACCCAAAGCACAAGCAACAAAAGATAAAATAAATGAATGGGACCTCATCAAAATATACAACTTCAGCGTATCAAAAGACTTCATCATGAAACTAAAAAGACAACTTACAAAATGAGAGAAAATATTTGGAAACCACATATCTGATAAAGTTTCCACATATTTGATATATTCTGCTTTATTCTTATAAACCAGCATATATATAAAGAAATGCTTCAACTTGACAACAAAAAGACAAACAATACAATTTAAAAATGGGCAAAAGACTTGAATAGACATTTCTCCAAAGAAGATATATAAATGGCCAGAAAGCACATGAAAAGATGTTCAACACCATTAGCCATTAGGGAAATGCAAATCAAAACCATAATGAGGGAAGCGGATGTGGCTCAACCAGTTGGGTGCCCACCTACCACATGGGAGGTCCCAGGTTTGGGTCCTGGTGCCTCCGGAAAGAAAGACAAGCAGATGCCACCCCCAACGCAACAAGCCGATGCCACAAGCCAGCAGACGCCGGAGCCTGCAGGGAGCGAATGTGGCTAAGGCTGTTGGGCACTCACCTCTCACATGGGAGGTCTTGGGTTCGGTTCCTGGTGCCTCCTGTAGAAGGTGAGCAAACAATCAGCAGAGGAATGAGAGAACCATGTGGGGGAAGAGGGGATAAACAAAGAAAAATTAAATAAATAAATAAATCTTAAAAAGAAACCATAATGAGATCAGTTCACACCCACTAGAAGGCTACTAATAAAAAAAGAAAAAAGAAGCTAACAGGATATTATTTAAGAGGATATGGAGAAATAGGGACACTTGCTCATGTTCATTATCATGGGAATGTAAAATCATACAAACACTGTGGAAAACAGTTTGATGGTTCCTCAGAAAGCTAACGAGAGAATTACAATATGACCTGGCAATTGCACTTTTAGGTGTATATCAAATAATTGAAAATATAGTCTTGAACAGATATTTGTACACCAATGTTCACTGCAGCATTATTCACAAATGCCAAAAGATGGAAGCAACCCATGTGTCCATTAACTAATGAATAGATAAACAAAGTGTGGTGTATATATATAAACCAGCCACAAAAAGGATTGCAACAGCGTAGATGAAGCTTGAAGACATCGTGTTGAATGAAATAAGCCAGACACAAAAGTACAAATACTATATGATTTCACTGATATGAAATAATTAGAATAAGCAAATTCGTAGAGTAAATTAGAATACAGGTTACCAGGTGCTGAGGTAGTGGCTGGAAAGGGGAAGTTACTTCTTACTGGTACAAAATTTCTCTCTGTGGTGAAGGAAAAGTTTTGGTCATGGATGGTGGTGATGGTAGCACAATTTTGTGAATGTAATTTAAATCACTGAATTATATATTTGAATGGGATTTAAAAGGTGAATTTTAAGGTTGTATATATATTACTAGAATAAAATTTTTTAAGAGCATAGGACAGGACAGCACAAGCAGTGAACCCTAATGTAAACTATGGACTATAATTAATAGTGAAATTATAATAATATTTTCGTCAATTGTAACCAAGGTACCACACTAATGCAAAAGTGTTAATAAAAGGGAAAAATTGTACGGGGTGGTATATGGGGGCACTGTATTTTTGTATGATTTTTCTGTAATCCTAAAATGTCTCTAATAATAAATAGATAAGATGAAAATTCACCTAAAGATGTATTACATAAGGGTGAAAGAGATTTTACTATTCCACATTTAAAATATGAGGTTAACACCAAAATTTCTGCATAGTATTACTAAAGAATACATCTGAATCACATTTGTAGAAATGATTTTAGGTTTCTCACCTAAAAATAGGGCTATAGTATAGAACTATTTATTACATTTCTAGCAATGTGTTTTAAACACTTGGTTATAATTGCTCTTCTAATGCATTTTTTTTTCCTATCTGGTTGCATCTTCGTCATTTTGGGGCGTCGCTTCGCTGCCTTCTCTGTGCAGTGCAGGGGCCTGCACCCCTCCGCGTGGGTCTGAGACGCCTTTTTTCTGTTTTTACCAGGAGGATCCGGGATTGAACGCGGGTCTTCCCTATGGTAAACAGGAGCTCACTTGCTTGAGCCGAAGCTGCTTCCTCTAAAGCATTTCAGGCAATTGAGTTAGATCACACTTTCATGTTTATTGATAGTTGGCACTTAACTTTCCTTAGTTATTTTGCTGACTCTTGGACCACTTTTACCAATGATTATTAGTATCTCTTCTGCTTAACTACACTTCTGTTGATATCTCAGTAATTTCTACTTAATTTGCTCCCAAGGATGTGGCTGGAAACTCAAACCTTTAACCATTTCACTGTTCCAGGATATATTTCTGTCTGGTAGAATTTTCCTATTCTCAAGGGAATATGCTATTTGGAGAGAAAAATTAGACATCTTTCCTATTCTACCTACTGGATACTTACAATACAAAACTTCAGTTGTAAGTGAAATTTCAGGATTTCAAATATATCCATAATAATTAAATTAGTAATAAACTTGTCCTTAAGCATAAAATATCTTAAATTATTTAATTTTTTTCTGAATTAGCCAATTTTCCACGTTTTTGGAATGTTGTTATTACTGAATAAATATTTATAAATGGATGGATGGATGGATAAATATATTATACTTATGGTTATTATTGATAAAAAATTGTAAAGCATAAATACAGGAGAAATTTCTTAAGAAATTCTCTATTAGTTTTACTGAAGAAATGGTACCAATTCTGATATAGGTATAAAGTGAAAGCAATACTAAATAGCACTAGTGATGCTTCAGTGAACAGGTTACAAATGAGTCTCTACTTGCATAAACAATGCCATGAGAATAATAATCGGAATATAGTCTAATTACTCACGGCCCATATCCCTAACCTCCAAATTTCTACTTATATAAAAGATGACATATGAGTAAACCTGGGAAGAGCACAGCATAACACTTAGGTTGAGATAATAGGAGTATAATATTTTAATCCTCTTCATTAATAATCCCCTTGCCACTTTGTGGATTCCTATGTCCTCACAACATTTTTGGGTACTCAGAGGCATTATCCTTTTCTGAAATGGTCATATTTTTGAGCCCATATACCTAGCATGTAATATACTTTTTATTTATTTAGAATTTAGCCTGAAAAAATAAAAGAAGCTCAAAGATATTCTAAATTATATTTATGATTTATTTTAAAATATTTACTATGATGCTTGACATCAATTATCTCAAATAAAAGATGGATATGATGTAATAAAAATCAGGGATGTTCCTCAAAGTCCAGAATCCTTGGTCACCACATTAAATTGCCTCTAGCATACCCTTGGGATTGCATATGTTTATGATACCATTCATAAGACATTAAAACAGTGTATCTATCATGTTGATTTTGTGGTTAGGGAAGAGGTACTGGTGGTTCCAGATTTAGTTTGAAAGCAAAGAAGACAAAGTGTAGATAAGAATCCTTAAAATGCTCTGGACTCAAGTGTGGCAATTAGGTGTGACTTCTTTTTATGACTATATATGAGAGATTTTTACCTATGAACATTTCTCTATCTGTAGAGTTCATGGATGGTACAGTCCGTCCTTAGAATATAATAGTAACATGATAAAGTCAAAATTTCTGGCATTAATGTTTTTTTTTTTTAATTCCCAGTTGGATAATTTACTGATGCTCTGGACCAAATGCCCAGCATAAAAAGTAATAACCTCCCAATATGCTTTACCTATAGGTTAACTCAGGTGGAAACATCTGTCATGTTGACAATGGCATTGCCACTTGTCCGATCATGTCTTGAACTTTATTGTTGAACCCCTAGAATTACTTTTCTAGGTAGACCCAATGAAGCAGCAGGAGTGACTCTGGGAATTACATGTGACTGATATTTTTAAAAGTAAGTCCATCAAATATTACTGCCTTAAATTCAATCAAAATTGATTAGACCCTCTCCCGTGATCTTGCCTCATACTGATTGTTTAGTTTAATGTTGCAATTAATCTTTGCAAAAATCTAATTCATTCCCAAGCTTCTTTCATGCCATGATCTGTTTGTGTAAATCTTCTGAAACAAAATACCCTGTCTAATTTGATCTGTTGTCCTGATTGAAAATAGTAAGTTGATACTGCTTTGTTTCTACAGAGATATAATTAAGATGCCAATGCTTTTCTAATTAATCTAATCTAAAATTGCTTTGGCTATTAGCTATCCTAATAGAATATAATGCATTGTTTTTCTTTCTTATCTCTGTCATTAGTCAAGAGAATTAATTTTGCCAAGTTTGAAACACACCCTATGCTTATTTGCATATTCAGATTTCAATCTAAGCCAGGCTTCTTACTCAAATAGTATCCATCATTTGTAAATGATTTTCTATTTACCCATTTTAACAATGCTTAAAATATAATACATTGTTTTATTTACCAAAAAAAATGATATAAATATTTATAATATATTTTCTATTATTTTCTAGACAAGCAAATTACATGCCCTTTGCCTTGTATATATATTTTAAGGAGGAAACAGAAGGCAAAATAAACATTTAAAGAAGAGAAAATTCATAAAATGGCCATTCAATGTGAATAATATCATCATAGTTCAGTATTAGTTTTCATATATGTATGTAAAGAATACTAATATTTTATCAAAATTATTTTAGGGTATAAAACTGTAAACAGAAAAAGAAGGTAAACATTAATTCTTTTTTTGTAATAACTTTTGTAAATAATACATACAGTTTGCTATAAAATTAGCAATGAAATACTAATTATAACTTTCTCTAGAAACAAATATAAGATACAGTGTCTAAGGAGAGAAAGATATATTCATAGACAGACACATACCTAGAAATTTTAAACTTCAGGTTGGCTTTTATATTAATAAGAAATAGTAATAAGGAATGCTTTAGAAAATGATCAATAGTTTTCTCTGAATTTCTTTGTTACATCAATGTATAATCTGCATTTTCTGTCTTATGCTATCTGGCAAATATTGATTTTAGAAATGGACTGCACAGCGATTAGAACTAAAAGTGTTTTTTGAATGGATAATCCATGTTATATTTGTTAATGAAATAATTTAGTAATGAAACTAAAAAGTGAAACTCTATTAAACAACATAAGAATATAGCTTTACCATCTTCAAAGAAAATTCACCTCTAAATCACTTAGGGTTATCTTCTAATCTGATATTAAATAATAATACTTACATTAAAATAAATTTAATTAAATACCATAGTAATAATAATTCACAGTGCATATTAAATATGCTGATGAAACAACTCTTTTAAAAATATCCTTGAAGTCATTTTAAAAATACTCTGACATAAGGTATGGAAATACTTTATTTGATATGTCAATTGTTGGTTGTAAACTATTGATGATGATAGAACTCAGAATAGAGCTAAACTCTGAGACAGGTTCTAAGTAAAACGGGACACAGTGAAAGCTCGGAGGGATGGGAAGATGTCATCTCTTGATATTGATAAAGGTGATATATAAGATTTGTACATTTTATAAAATGTAAATTATACCTTAATAAATAAAAGACAGTAATATTATTACATTAAAAATTAGAATGTTTTAATGAGCTTGATTACACTATAACCTAAAAATCACAAAGACCTTACAATCTGAGTCTCACTCCATTTTAGCCCAACTTTCCTTGCTTTCTACAAAACTCACACCCATAGATTTCTTATACTACCCCAAACAGAGGGCCTCCTGAGGGCTCTGGAGACACCCAGGTCCTATGGCCAAGGCAGATATCTCCAGAGTTTGGTGCCTTGCCAGTGGGCCCTACTTTGGAGTTTGTGCTCCTGAGAGTGACAGAGTTGGACTCAATTATGTCTTCCCTGAACATGACTTATTGTCCCTTCTATTTAAACCTATACTTGGTGCTGGAATTTGTAGGTGTTCATCCAAGAGACTTGAGTCTTTGGGCTGCCAATGTGCCAGCTGGGCCCAGAACCTCAGCGGAGTTGCAACACCTGCTCTACAGTTCATTGGACTCACCCTTGTTACTTAGCAAGGAGATGATGATGGACAACGACCATCCCAAGGAACAGAGAGAATCTGCAACTGCAAGCAAGTTAGTCCTATCCATCTTACCCATGGGATATAAGCCTCCTCTCAAAGGTGGAATGGACATCACCATCCCAGAATCCTCAAGATTGGGGAAAGAGCTATGGACTAGAGTGGACTTACTAGTATTCTACTATAGACATATTGTGATTCTAGCAATGGAAGAAATTACAGCATTGATGTGGAGCCAGTGGCCACTGGAGGCTCTGGGGTCAGGGAAAGGGAAAAACAGTTGTAATACGGGGGCTTTTTTGTAACTTGGGAATCATCCTGAATGACACTGCAACGACAGATATAGGCCATTTTATATCATCACATAACATGCAGAACTGTGTGGGAGAGAGTGTAGACTACAATGTGAATTATGGTCCATGCTTAATGGCAAAGCCCCAGGATGTGTTTATCAATTTCAATGAATGTGCCACACTAATGAAGGATGTTTATATGGGAGAGTGTGGGAGGTGTGGGGAGTGGGGCATATGGGAATCCCTGTGTTTTTTGTGTAACATTTATGTAATTTAAGTATCTTTTAAAAAATAAAAAATAAAAATTATTAAAAAAAAAAAAA